>JAGKTI010032692.1:0-11846 GCA_018397915.1 Birgus latro
CATCAGGAGGAAGGGGTGCCTCAAGGAAGTGTCCTCAGTGTGACCCTTTTTGCCGTAGCATTGGACGGTATTGTGTCCTCTATCCCAGAAGGAGTGTAATAATAATAATAATAATAAACGGTTTATTAATAATGCAGTCCTGGGACTGAAAATTTGTACAGGGGGGTGGATTATATACCTTATTCTAGGAGCTAAAACTACCTAAATCTAAGACTTAACATGTAACTACGGTCTACTGTACATTGTTTATGCCTCGGATGATGGTGGGGATGGCACTTCGTCTGTACCTATCCGTGCGTGGGGCTTTCAAGGGCACGAGTTTGTTCGTGTGCCTCGTTGTTCTAGTGGGGGGCGGCGCGTCAGGTGGGAGGAAGTGCCGGTGTCGCTGACTGCTCAGTAAGCCTCCACCGAATATGGTGAGTGCTTGCTGGTATCTCTCGGCCAGCGTGGGCAGGCTCAGGCTAGTTAGGGCAGTGTTGTAGTTGACATATGCAGGGCCAAGGATGACTCTGCATGCCCTTTTCTGGACTCTCTCCAGCTGGTGTAGCTGAGTGGTGTTCAGGGAGGATGACCAAGCTGGAGAGGCGTAGACGAGTTTAGGGAGGATAAAGGAGGTGTACACTCCCCTGAGCTCGCTCGCCGGTGTTCCCAGAGACCTGAGCCTGCGCAGCATGTAGAGGCGGTAAGATGCTGCTTTCACCACACTGGCCACGTGCTGCCCCCAGGATAGATGGTCGTCCAGGACCACGCCAAGCAGCTTGAAGGTGTTGACTACCTGGAGTGGGTGGGGGCCGATGGTGAGCTGGGGTGGTGGTACAGCTGTTTTTGACGTGCAGACGTGCATCACCACGGTCTTGGTGTGGTTAATGGTTATACTGTTGTCCTGTGTCCACGTCTGCAGTCTGTCCAGCGTGCGCTGAAGCGCACTGTATGTTGATGATTTGGCTTTATGGTATGCAGCTTCCCAAATGTCCGTGGCTGAACGTTGCATGCAGCTCGTTGTAGATAGGGTCTCTCGGTTGGCCACCATGCACGGCTTCCGTTTCTCCCCAACAAAGACGGTGGCCTTACATTTCTGCTGTTTGAGAGGTGTTCACCCTGACCCAGACCTCCGGTTATATAGCCAGAGGGTGCGATGTGTGGATGAGACAAAGTTTCTTGGGCTCATTTTCGACAGGAGACTGACTTGGGTACCTCATATCTGTTCATTACGACTATCATGCTTCCGTGCCTTGTCCCTTCTACGAACCCTGTCTCACTTGTCTTGGGGCGCGGACAGGACCAGTCTGCTCCGACTTTACCACGCCTTAGTGAGGAGCAAATTGGACTATGGGCGTGTGGTATATTCTTCTGCTACTGGGGCCCGGCTGAGACCACTACATTCAGTTCATCATGCTGGGATTCGTCTGTCAATTGGGGCTTTCCGGTCTTCCCCTATAGAAAGTCTGTTGGTTGATGCAAACGAACCATCTCCGCCGACAGTCCTTGGTGGTGCAGTGTTGGCACCGCCTTCACCGTCTTCCGAGCTCATTGAGTTGTCAGGCTGCCTCTGAGGTCGCTCTTTTCCCCTTTTATAACACCCATCCTCGCTATCCACACCCATTTGGGTACAGAGCGAGGGTTGCCATGGGGGAGTTAGGTGTCCAGTCCTCCCCTGTTTGCCCTATGCGTATCCCCCGAGTGGCTCCCTGGCTTCTCCCAGAAGTGCAACCATGTGATTACTTCCTCGAGAGGAAGGCATCTGTTTCCTCACAGGCAGCTTTGTCTTATTTTTTGGAACATGCCTCTATTCACAGTGACTCAATCCCTGTATATACGGATGGCTCTAAATCCCGAGCAGGGACAGGCTTTGGTGTAATTTTTCGTGATTTTAGCCGTGGTGGGAGTCTCCCTTCTTCTACATATGTTTTTACTGCTGAACTTACTGCCATATTAGTTGCGGTTGAAATGATTTTCAGCTTTCCTCCAGCTTCTTTAACCATTTATAGTGACTCAGCCAGTGCCTTACCAGCCTTGTCTCATGGCTTCCCGTCACATCCCCTAGTTTTAGCTGTCTTGGAATGGCTCTTCTTATTATTCAGGCGAGGATACTCTGTACAACTGTGTTGGGTCCCTGCACATGTAGGGGTCGTGGGCAATGAGCGAGCTGACTCTCTGGCTAGAGCGGCTGCCTCTCGTCCTTCCTCTCCAAGTTGCCGTGTCCCATCCGAGGATTTGTGTGCGGCCACTGTAGGGGCTGTCCGTTCCTGCTGGCAGAGGAGTTGGGATGCAGCAGGGGCGAACAAACTCCGCAGCATTCGTCGGAACTTGGGTGATGGGGGATATGTGGGACTGTCCCGACAGTGGGAAACAGCTTTGGCCCGTCTTCGGATTGGCCACACTAGGCTGACTCATGATTTTTTGATGGAGAGGGCGCCCCCTCCCTATTGTGATGACTGTCTGGTTCCTTTGACTGTGCGGCATCTCCTTGTCGAGTGCCCCAGTCTTGGGGACCTTCGTCAGCGGTACCACTGTAGATGCCGAGCCAGCAACGGTTCGTACCTTCTCTCCTCAGTGCTTGGGGAAGAGGCCTGTGTTATGGGGGGAAGTACTTTCTCCTTTGTGTTGCATTCTGGCCTTCTCCGCAAGCTATAGAGCTTTACCATATTTTAGCTTGTGTTTTAATGATAATGTACTAGTTTTAACCCTTATCTTTCCATTACATTTTTAGTTTTTTAGTTTTGGTCGCTTTTATACTGTTGGTTTGTTTTAAGCATCGTTTTTCTTTGTATTTTATTATGTCTCTTATATATAGCCGGTTTGTTTTAAGCATCGATTTTCACTTTGCTGTTTATTCTTATTATTATATATATTGATTTTCTTTTATTGTTTGTATTCGGCAGCATATGACCTCTGCTCTTGCGCCGCCATGTCGTATCTTCATTCATTCATTCCACACACATACGGCACACCCCCAGCTCCACACATACGTCCCCAAAATCCACAGGCATACACCCCATCCCAAAATCCACACACAGCTCTGTTATTTTATTATGATGTCAATTATCAAAGTAAACTTAAGATATACTCAGGAGTGTTTAAAATGGCACCTAAAATAATTATCATAAAAGCAATTCATGGGCAGAAAAAGGAATATCTTATCAAAGTGTAATGCCCTCACCTGTCACAAGGTCACAACCACTGAGCTCTATCATATGGAGGGGCTATCTTATGGGCAGCGCCGTGTAGTTTGTGTGCCTGCCGGCAGGGGCCCAGGGCAGCGCTGATGATGTTTATGCACTACACCCGGCGAGTTGCGCCTTTTGAAATAAGCCGATGAATCTGGAAAATTTAGTGCCATGGTCCACTGCACAGGTAAAATATGGTGCCATGGTTGACTGTGCAGCTAAAATATAGTACCATGGTCCACTGCGCAGCTCATGGAAGGAACAGCGAAACAGAGACAGCAAGCTAAGAGCAGCATTCCCATTACATTACCATGGTGGAGGAGACGAGTGTGGTGTTTCACTGTGGCGGACAAAGTCACACGCTCACTGCAGAGATAGCCCCTCCATATTATAGAGCTCAGTGGTTGTGACTCACAACCAGATTGCAAGGCATTGCATAAGAGTGCACTGTAGATTACCCTCCTTATGAGGTGTAAGGGCCTGAGGCTAGGCTAGGGTACTGTGGTCCAGTACTGTTATGCTACGTTTCTTAGATTCAACTACTTGTCCCTCAGATACTTATGCGAGTAGTAGGAGCTTAACTTGCCACGTCTCTGAGGGCCGACTTCTTGTACCTCAAGTACGCAGACTTATGGTGGAGTTCTTTTTCGAGACCGGGTCAGTATATCGGAGGGAAGGACAGGACACAAAAACATGGAAGAAACCAAACATATAAACGTATATTCCAAAGTGTAATCCCAGATACACATATTACATTAAACCATTACTAGGGAAATAGGTCAGGTGGTCATCGGCTCTAGACAAGCTTACACAAAAGTCAGATGCCTCTCTACCTGCCGTGGGAAAAGTATGGTAGTATGAACACAGTATTCACAGCACTTATATGACACTGGGATATCTGATAAGTATGAATACAATGGCCTTTTCACCAACAGTATTATAGCACTGGACAGCACTATGATATTACAGTATACTGAGTTACATATCATGCTCGTCACCTGCAGGGTGGCACGTGCGCGAGGGGACTGGGTCTCGGTGTTACGGTGGGGGGGGGGACTATTTCGCCACTAGGGAACACACAGGCTGATGTTCTAGCCGCACTTCTGGTTCGTGTTATTTAGGTGCACTGTCACAGGGGAGGGGAGAGATTAAGTACGTGATATGCAAGGGGCGGCACTGTTATTTCCAATAATTCGTTCAAGTTTCAATAAAAGCACCTTCTAGTATAAGGCCACTGGGGAGGGGAGATATTAAAAGTAGATAATATTCAAGGGCTACATTGTGCTTTAAATGATTTATACTGTACAAGTCTCTGTGTACACACGCACTGTGGCTCGTCCAGTCCTGTGTATTGTGGAACACGGTAATGTTACTTTGGCCAGTTCAATAAGGTAGAGAGAACTTCACATCACAGTTACGGCCTCATGAATTTACACTAGTCTGTATTCGGTCTGCCACACTAAACACTTTCACTATCACTGAGCGGTGGGTGTCCTCGTCATCTCCGGGCCTCTCCAGCTGGTGGTGTAGTGGGAGACTCGTCCTTCCTGGAGCCCCGACAGGGAGTCTGGGGCTCGGGACTGGGGCCAAGAGGGAGAGCAGGCGGGCCTGGTGCCAGCCCCAGGGAGTGCCAGGCTGCGTCCCTGCTACAGGCAGGCCTCACCCTGGAGTCCTGGGTAGACCCTGGGATGTCTGAGGGCCAGGTTCCCTCAAACCTGGAGTTGCCGTCGGGGAAGGACTGCGGCAACTGCTGGAGGGAGGAGTCGCTGACAGGGTCATCACCTCTTGGCAACCTCGAGCTGGGGGCATCGCCGGCTGGATACGTAGGTGGCGACTCTTCTGCTGGGACCTCCGTCTCGAGGGCTGCACTGGAGGAGCGGGTTGGAGAGAGCCAAGGCCCTGGATGGGGCCTTTCTCCGGGCCTCTCCGGCTAGTGGTGTAGTGGGAGGCTCGTCCTTCCTGGAGCCCCAACAGGGAGTGTGGGTCTCGGGACTGGGGCCAGAGAGGGAGAGCAGGCGGGCCTGTTGCCTGCTTCGGGGAGTGCCGGGGTGTGTCCCTGCTACAAGCAGGCCTCGCCCTGGAATCCTGGGTAGGCCCCAGGGTGTCTGGGGGCCAGGTTCCCTCGAACCTGGGGTCGCCATCGGGGAAGGACTGCAGCAACTGCTGGGGGGAGGAGTCACCGACAGGGTCACCTCTCGGCAACCTCGGGCTTGGGCGTCGCCGGCTGGATACGTAGGTGGCAACCCTTCTGCTGGGACCTCCATCGAGAGGGCTGCACTGGAGGGGTGGGCTGGAGGGAGCCAAGGCCCTGGATGGGGCCTTGCCAATGCTCCTCCAGCAGGAGGTCTCCCCCGGACTCACCTCCTGTGGGAGAGGAAGTACGTCCCACCTGGCCACAGGAAACAGGGTGTGCCAGGCAAGGGACTTCCTCGACAGGAGACGCCCGAGAGACAGAGGGTGAGGAGCGGACAATGGCCTGCTCAACCTCCCCCGTGCAGACAATGGTCTGCACAGCGGTTCCTCTGCCCCGTCGGACTGCAGGGAAAACACGAGTCTGGGCTCACTGTACTCTACCTCCTGAAGGAGAAAGGGGGCCTCCTGTAGGCAAGGAGCGGATGGTGGCCTGCTCTGCCTCACACCCGACACGGACGATGGCCTGTGTCGCGGTCCTACCGGAGGAAGTAGCAGAGGGGTGGACGATGGCCTGCCCTGCCTTGTACCCGACACGGATGATGGTCTGTGACGCGGTGCTACTCTTGGGGAAGACTGCAGGAGAGGAGCGGATGATGGCCTGCTCAGCCTTGACCCGACACAGATGATGGCCTGTGTCGCGGCCCTGCAGGGGGTTGGTAACTGAGGAATGGACAATGGGTTCTGCCTCAGACCTGGCACGGACGATGGCCTGTACCACGGCATTGCTTGGAGTTGTGGTGGCAACTCCACCCCTAACCTGGTGAGGAGGACTTGCACCCAGGTCTAGGTGGCTCTTCCTGTTCACCTGGTGCAGTGTCGGTTGGGAGCAAGAAGGCCGCCAGGGACTCGGACAGGTGAGCTGCTCCTACCCAGAACCTTTCGGCGTTGGCTGCGTACCCCCGGTGGTCCATCGTAGGCTGGGGGTGTCGCTGTCGTCTGGGGCCATGAGTTTCCCCGCCATAGTTTCTGACTCACGCATTTCAAGTACATTTAAGAGTAGCTGACCAGCCTACTTTCTTTGATGGTATTCACCATCACCACTAAATGTGCTCTTTCTACTTGTTCTAAGCACAGTTTTAGTGGCATAAACTCTCTAAATAGTACAAACATCATCATCTACTTAACCCATCCAGTCCCGACTGATTTTTTTGCCCAATACACCCTCAGAACCCGACCGATTTTCAACTTTTTTTTTTTTGGCTCAAACCTCTGCTTTTGGTGAGAAACATTGAAAATTCATAGAGAAATCGCCCTCCTGAGCTTATAATAGATGTCGGTCAGCCTTATGTTTTCCTTCTTTCTCACGGTACCTGGCTTAAGAAAGCGAACTATGGAAGGGTTAACTAATTCAAGCCACTTTAAAATACTTATTTATTTGGTATGAATTTATGTGTAGTACAAGTCTATATTGGTTTTCACACAATAATTTAGGTGATAAAAGCATTGTTCACTCACCCAAAATCCCAGCATATGGCACCTTCCTTTATGACATTACCACCTCATCACTTCTGTTTGTTTCTCCCTCTAGCTTCTTTGTTTCTTTGTCTTTCACCTCAGGAATCACTTTCACCGTGAATTTCGTCATTTGGAGAGACTGTAGGGCAACATAATAGGTGAATTGCTGAGTGTGGTGGGGAGGGGGGGGCCAGGCTTATCCCCGCTTGACAACAAGTAGAGGAAGGTCTCCCACATATACCTACCAAAAACCACCCGCGAATCTTGAAAAATGTGCAAACGACGTGCCTTGCAACTGACTGATTACGATGCACGTCAGTGGGTCTGTCTGCAGAAAAAGAAGTGACGTGCATCGTACATCAGTGGGACTCGGCGGGTTAATTGCAAGAGTTTATCCAAGACACTGAGAAACACCCCAGTGGTTGTAATACAACTCTAAAAACTGTATAATCCAAAACCATGTGCACTTGAAATCGATATCTGTGCAGAATTTCTGTCAAGGCACGTTGGCAATCTAAAGGTGAAACATTTCTGCTAACTTAGCACGCCTCTGCTCTGAATAAATTAATTGTCAGGGTTGGAAAATTTTGCCATTAAAAAAAAACATTTTTTTAACTGGATTTTTATTATTTAAATTATTTTTTCACTTTTATGAAGACGTTTTCTTGTACTAAATCTTTCCCAGTGTTAAGTGAAACACTATTTTGCTATGAATTTTAGGAATTGTATTAAAAGAGACATACTCAGTCTTTTTTCCTTCTACTTGCTGCAATGCGTCCTTTAGGCATAATTATTTAATGGGGTCTATAGAAGCCCGCGTTGCCTAGAGGTAAAGCAGGGATCCTCTCTTTGACTCATTGGTAACGTGTGCGTGTTTAAAGCGTGAGGGCCTGAGATTGAAGCACAGCCAGACCAGTGTTAAGTTTCAGTTCAGTTACTACATTGGTGGCAGCAGTGGGATGTGAGGCAAGGCTTGGAGGGCAATGATGATGATGGTTAGCTGACAGCATCCTAGTCATTACATCCCGGGGATGAGCTGTTCAGTGTAGTCCGCAGCATCCCCAATGGTGGCCTCTGATACTACTACCCTGTGTTCGAAACTCATCAACTTAATCACCAAGGGGAGAAAAGAGTAATGTAATGGGCTCTATAAAAACCCTCATTGCTTACAGGCAAAGCGGGGATCCTCGCTTTGGCTCAGTGGTAACGTGCGCGCTTTTGTAGTGCAAGGGCCTGAGATTGAATCTCGGCCAGACCAGTGTGGTTAATTTGTTAGGTTTCCTTCGGTTATTACAATTACGTATCAAAGTTCAAATAAACAAACTTACAAAAAATAATGTGAATGGGAAGTGGGTGTAAGCAAATGCACCACTGGTTAACATTCCTTGGTATGGGGAAGGTTACTCAAGCTGCTGCATCACTGTGTCAGATACTGAAGAAAGTTGCCACCTTGTCTTACATTTTGTCAGATTTGGAACATAATCATTAGACTGAATCATATTATTATGTATTCAAAGAGGAGTTGAGCTTATATGTCAACACTGAACATAATCACATTTACTGTTATCAACAAAACAGTGTTCTTTCCTATGTTTAACGTTTGAATATTTGCCCTGTAACAGAAGGCAGCGCTTCACTGGTGCCTGACTTGATACAGGCTCAGTACAAGAAGAGTACAGGACAAGCAGATATGTTGCATCTGTATAACACACATCAATCACATCACATTCTCTATCTTCTTCCTTTTCAGTGTGTTTATAAAATAATCCATTTTGATTTAACCCGTCACGTCCCGACCGATTTCCTACCTCCGATACCCCCCAGTCCTGAGCAATTTTGGAATTTTTTTTGGAGGGCTCAAACCTTTGCTTTTGGTGAGAAACATCGAAAATTCATAGAGAAATTGCCCTCCTGGCCTTATAAATGTTGCTACAGGTGATGAGTCAGCCTTACCTTTCATTCTCTCTCACGGTATCTGGCTCAAAAGAAAATGAACTATGGGAGGGTAAACTAATTCAAGCCACTTTAAATTACGTATTTATTTATTTATTTGGTACGAATTTATGTGTAGTACAAGACTATATTGGTTTTCACACAATTATACAGGCAATAGAAGCATTGTTCAGTCACCAAACACATCCACATATGGCACCTTCCTTTACGACATTACCACCTCATCACTTCTGTTTGTTTCTTGCTCTAGCTTCTTTATTTCTTTGTCCTCCACCCCAGGAATCACTTTCACCGTGAGTTTCGTCATTGGAGAGACCGTGGGGCAACATGTCTTTACTGGCCAGGTCACTGCTAACAGGTGAATTGCCGAGTGTGGGGGGAGGGGAGGTCAGATGGGGCCAGGCAGTATCCCCACTTGACAGCAGATAGAGGAAGGTCTCCCACACATATCTACCAAAAATCACCCGTGAAACATGAAAATTGTGCAAATTACGAACCTTGCAATTGCGCGACATACCCGTACGTCGATGGGTCTAGCTGTGACAAAACGTTGCGACGTACCCATAGGTTGACGGGACGCCTCGGATTAAATCATGATTTTTGTTTTCACTTTGATTTAAGTTGATTTGAATTATGTGATTTAAATCATTTGATTAAATCAAAACAACCCTGTTAATTGTTAAACAATTTTTTGACCGGCTATAAGATAACTGGGTGTGTATGAACTTATCTGGTGATAAAAATTATAATATCTTGCAACTGAAAGTGCCGATTCGGTAGTTTGTCACACCCTTTGTGGGTATATCAGAGAGGTTGATATCTTGGTACATACCGCTCTTTAAAGGCCAATATGCAACACTCATCAGTGCTTATGCCCGAACACTTGATTCTGAGGACACCATCAAAGATTCCGTTTATGACTCTTTGGATGCTCCCATTTGCTCAGTACCATCTAATGACAAACTGATCCTGCATGGAGATTTAATGCCAGAGTAAGAAAACATAATCACCTCTGGCAAGGCGTTATAGGCAGCCATGGTGTTGGTAACATGAACAACAATGGCCTTAGACTGTTTTCCTTATGCACAGAACACAGTCTGGTCATCACCAACACTATTTCTCAACTTGAGAATAAACACAAGACCACATGGATGCACCCACGATCTAGACATTGGCACCTAATTGACTCATTGTAAGACAGTGAGATTGAAGACGTTACTATAACCCGAGCTATGAGAGGTGCTGAGTGTTCCAACAGACCTTGTACAGGTACACCTCAATATACGATACCCCGGCTTAACGATGGGGTAGGAAAACCACCATACCCCATCTAACGATGGCCTGACCCTGGTTAAACCCCTTAACCGCAGGTCGTCACTTCTGTGATGCTCGGGCACAATGGATCATACCGCGGGGCGTCACTTTTGTGATTTTGTGTTGTTTTGAATTTGCCCGGGCTTTCAGGTGGTGACTTGTATCATCTAACAGCACTGCCAATGTCCAACAATAGTCAGAGCTGCTAATGTCATCAGTACTCCCATCCATTGTTGACAATTTAGCCATTTTCCCCCATTCTAGACTCCCCTCCCTACCTCCCCTCCATTACCCTCTCGTGTCGTCTGCTCAGCCGCTCTGCGCTAAGTAAATCTTCCCCGGATTTTTCCACTGTTTTCATCCATTGAAATGAGCCCTATGCCCTATTCTTATACAAAATAATATATACATAAAAAAAATAAGGTAATTGATAGTGCCATACACCTGGAATTGGCTAATTATCACTTGGCAACATCCAACCTGCACTTGTTCACTAATTTCCCCTGCTTTTTTCCCCGTGAAATATGCTGTATGAGCTATTCTTGTAATATAAATGTATATAAGAAAGGAAGGGAGAAGCCTGAGTGCTATTTATATTCACCTGGATCTGCCTAATTTATTACGTATTGTCTAGATTTCCTACGACTTATTTCTTAGCATATACGTTAGCAGCCGACATTTTCAACTCTTGGCTACTGAGATACGTATTGTACATTCAGTTCGCTCTCTTCCTTCATGGTGAAATCACGTCGCAGTCACGCCCCTCCATTTCTGCCACTTTTTCGCCCATTATAATAGGCCCTGTGGCCTCTACCCCAACTAAACATCGTGTGGGAAGCGGTAAAGGACTGTAGATATATATAAGTGTAATAAAGTACTAGAAATAATAGTGTGAGTGTGTACACGAGTAAGAAATGACAGAATACCAGCGGTGAATTAGCACGAGTGGGAGGGACGTACGTGCTCATATTTTACATTGCTTTCACAGTTTTTTTTTTTTTTTTGAGTATGGATTCCAAACTACTTGGAAATCATTAAAATTTGTTTCTAGTGTTAATATCTGGCAGTGGTATTCATATTACAGGAAGTCGGGAAGTGTAAAGTGGAGACTTTGTTACCCAACTTCAGAAGTCTCCACAAGTCCTACGGTAGCCGACGAGTGCTAAAAAAAAAACATCTCAGGAGAAAGCTGAAGGTATGTGCCATATTCATATTTAATTATAATATTCTAGGACTAATAACTGATTTTTGGCAAATATTTTTTAAAAGTCAGTCGGAGTGCGGATTTTCCCCGCGGGATGGGCACGGCGCGCCTCCAACAACCCCGTGGTTTAAGGGTTAATGTTGGGTTTTGATTTTTTTTACTGATTTTGATGATATTTTAGACCAAATTTGTGTGTTTAGGTTGATTCATAAACTGTTTTTAGACTTAGATTAATGTGTTTTAGCTATAATAGGTGGGGTGAACATTGTCATTTTGGGGTACAGTTTACTAAGCCAGATTTTTTCCAGATGTATACTTGATGATTTTCAGAATTTATTTGTTGGTTTTAGTGAGTTACTTACAGGTGGTAGACTTATGTTAGCTTCTTTTACAACTACCTGGAACTGAGAACAAATTCCATCTTAATGGCTTAAACTTCTGATATGGTAACTATCTACAAGAAGGAAGACCACTCAAATTGTGACAACAATAAAGGTATCTCCCTCCTTGTGATGGTGGCACCCTGTCTCCTTCATACCATCAGGAGGAAGGGGTGCCTC
>JAGKTI010032693.1:1486-11846 GCA_018397915.1 Birgus latro
CTCTCCACATTTTTCTAACCTAGCTAAGTTGTGTGTGTGTGTGTGTGTGTGTGTGTGTGTGTGTACATCTCCACTGCAAGTTATTACCTTTCTTTTTTCTTTAGTTAGATGAATGTTGTTGTGTGCAGACATCAAGATACTTAGATGCAAAACGGTTGGCTGTGACACGCCCCCCTCCCCCCCTCCAACACACTTTCTCAAGCTCAGTGAACGAGTATGTCACTGAAAGAGAGAAGACATTAAAGAAACGTTACTATTTCCTTTTCCAAAAAGTCATGTTATTGTCTGTTGTCACGTCTTGGTGAGTAATGAGCACGGCTGATTAAGAAAAGTCCTTCCTCCGAGCCAGGATTAAATGTTCTTTCATTGTTTTAATGCCATTGTGTTCCACACAGCAAATGAGCCTACTACATGCTTAGTGGTGAGAATGGTGAGGAGGGAGGGGAGGTGTCATGAAGATGTGTTACGGTTAATGTGATATGGAATTTTCTCGCGCCCGCGTACCTGCATGTGTGTGTGTGTGTGTGTGTGTGTGTGTGTGTGTGTGTGTGTGTGTGTGTGTGTGTGTGTGTGTGTGTGTGTGAAATTTGCGTAAACTCTTCCAATAATTTTAGTTACGAACACTTAGCATCTTGATATTAAATACAGGGCAGGAATTAGAATGGAGCAGGAGACTGGGGCTATATTAAGGAGAGAGAATATTGTTAGATGAGGCTGAATGAGTATTAGTTTAGTTCGACAAACCGGTGGTGGTGGAACTGGGGGAAAGGGGCGAAAATGAAGAACTCTTTGTATGTGCAGCTTATTCTGTAACTTCACACACAATCACATAGCATCGTTCGGACGCTAATACCGTTTATTCAAAGCTGAACTATACTGGGGCTATCTCATGTAAGAGTGGAGTAATAGCATCAGTTGGGATTTTTTACGACATGTCGGTTGGTCGTGCATTATTTGTTGGGAAGATAAAAATTATTGTTGTATATGTCCTCTCTTCCGTCAGCAGTTACGCATTATAGTTAATCGTTATAGCAATATTCTAATGGGAATATATATATATGGGAGGTATAGCTGGAGCCAGAATATTTGAAATATATATTGTAATAAATGCCTTTGCTTCCAAAAATGAACGTTGATGCACTTGTACAGAGTCAAAACTAGAAAAAACAGTGTGTATTGACCAACAAAAACAAATAACAAACACACAGAAGGCCAGTTACACAGATTACGAGGAATAAAAACAACGAAATTGAATTTCGTTCGTCAGCTGGCAACACATAAAACGCCGACGAGATAAAAGTTTGGTGGGTGTTAATACTTGCTTCAAGTAGTTGAAAAAGAACATCAATGGATTCATTGCCGTGGGGGGTTTGTTGTGTACTTTTTTATAAATGACTTAAATATGTAACAGTACATACGAAAATACACACAAAATACTTGAGTAAGCTAGAATTATTCCTGGATTTATCACGGCATATTTTGGCGATCCGATATTCTGCCAAGGCATGAAGATGGGATATTATCCAAGCGACAGCTGTACGTTGCATATATAGAGGGGGGAGGGGGGACCAATATATGAATGAGAGAGAGAGAGAGAGAGAGATTGTTGCAAAATGGATGTGCGGCAAAGCCGCCAAAATTAAAAAACATGAACGACTAAATGGAAAGCAGAATTTCAGATGTAAAAATATGTGTGAGTAATGCAGAACTTTGTAAAGGAACACCAACAGGAAACCAAAGATGGCTGCTGGCCGTCATCTGCCATTGGCTTCATCACGACCTCTTAGCACTCTTGCCCATCGCCTGCCATTTACCCAAAGGACAATATTTCAGCACACATGCGTATCCCTGCCATTGACCCAATGCTGGACACTTTATCACTCCCGCGCATCGTCTGCCATTGACTCCATATATGACATTTCAGCACACCCACGCTGCATGCCCATTTTATAACCACGGAAAATTAGTGTCACCTTACATATACACCTACATGGTAACAGAAAATCCTCGCGAACTGAACATTGCCAAGTCGATGCTGCATAACAGATTAAGTATTGCAAGTTTAAATGACTACTGACAATTAGGTATGGTCTAAAAGGGAATGGGAGTCGTTGCCATGATTATAAATTGCCCAAGTAAGAGTTGCGAAACATAGGATAATTAAAGGCTTACCAGTTATCCTCACAACCCGGAAGCTCAAGGGAATGAACCAAAGCCCGAGGATACACAAACTGAAGGCACATACATCGAGGAAGAGATTGATGACTGGGAATTGGTTAATCTAGAATAATGGTGAGTCGGCTACTGTTTCACTGCATGATTTGTAACGATATATATGTGCTGCTAAACCAAGAATTTCATGCACGAATTCTCCTCCGTAATTGGCTTTAAAGTAACCTATCACGTACCTACTGATGAATTTATTTCTTTAAGAATTTGCTGTACCGATTTATGACATTTCCTTAAATAACGTACTTGCCAATAATTAATAATAATAAAAATAATAATAATAATACTATTATTATTATCTTGCAGTTTATATACTCTTTAAATTGCCCAGTGGCATTAGTATATCACTGAGCCCTTTTGCTACATTGCTTGCAAAATCATCTTGTATCCCACCACCAAAAAGACATTCTGAGTTCCCCCCAGGCATCCACATCAATAGCCTTCTCGCCTTCCCACCTTCACCAGGAAGTAATTAATGCCAGACCAACTTTGGAAGGACTTAATTCTTCCCCCTGGCCCCTCTCTCCACATCCCCTCCAAGTTACTTCCCGTCCCAATCAACTTCCCTCCATCTCCCCTTTATTAAACCCCTCTTGCCATTTCACCCCCTTCTCTCCTCTCGATCCTTTCACCAACTTTCCTTCTCAGAGAACTTCCTCTCCTCCCCGTTTTACAAGTATCCACTCCCAACGCCCCGACCCTCTCCACGTCCTTTCAGCCTTGCCTCTTTTGATAAACAACTTCTTTTCTCCTTTCAGCACTCCTGCAGCCAAAAGAACGCCATTAATATTTTATTCTTGTTCAATTTTCATTTTTTTTTTCAGTTTTGGATATACATTTCGATTTGGTTAGTGTAGATTTTGTTTTCATCACCACCTTTGCAAGTAGAGACCGTGCTGATGGGTTTAAACCACTTTGTTTATCTCATTCCTTCTCCATCCCCGTCACAAGTTCCAATGACCATTTATGTGGCGGGGAGAGAAGAAAGCGGGAGGGCAAGTTCTGGAGGTTCACATTGGTTCACCTTTGCACGTGACTCTGAAAGCTGAGCAATTCCATGAAGCTTTTAGTGAAGGTCGAACTCATTTCCTGTCGTGGACACACCTGAGTATTTTATTCAGAGGGAAATCCAGATTCTTATATTTATTTGTAGAATACGCTACCATTCCAAATGTTAACTGATGCGGTTTTCTGCGCTAGAATGTTACAGTTTTTCTCAGTTGCACAAAAATCTTTTGTGGTAGCCCTAGTAAAATATGTTATGTCAAACGAATTTAGTAGCGTTTCTGAAAAAAAAAAAAAAAGATTCTTTAGTACATCACCATAGCGGGGATAATGAGAAAGCAGAAATATTGACAGCAATCCTTTCGTAAAGAAAGTCAGAGCTTAGATACTATCAATCTATCTATTTACTGCTAGACGCCTCAATCCCGTAAGGGGTGGATTCGAAGAAATCGCCTCCATGTCACCCTGTCCAACGCCATTTCACTGCCCTGCTCCTAGCTCACATTCCCCTCTCTCATATACCTCTCCATTCCATCCCTCCATCTCATCCTCTGCCCCCCCCTCCCTCTCCCCCCCTCCACCTCCGTCGCATACACTCTCCTCTTTAGTCTCTTGTTCTCCATCCTTTCCACAAGTACTTCTTTAGTTCTAGCTTCTTAAACAATATCAACAAAGGCTTTGTGTGTGTGTGTGTGTGTGTGGTGTGTGTGTGTGTGTGTGTGTGTGTGTGTGTGTTTAGTAAAATTAATAACTGACTGATTGAAATCGGTTTTAAGCATACTTGATGGAAGTATTGAGGGACACTAACAGGACTAGGTCAAATGTTGATACTGAAAAGTTATCTTAAACAGTTTTCATGTTAAACAGTTTTTATCCATTTTTGACCAAACATGGGGTAACAGTTGAGGGTAAGGCAAGAATGAAGGGATTCAGTTTTGAGAACAATATGATTTGAAGTAACGGTGGAGGCGTTAAGAGTCAGACAAGAAGAAAGGGATTATGTTTTGAGAACAGTCAAAGTTCAGGGTCACAGGGAATGGTCAAATTTCGACCTGTGTGTCTGTGTGTCAAAGTAATTAAAAATAGTTTCGATCTGAGCTGGATTAATCTTTTTGCAGGAGTTGATGATCACCAACGATCCTGGTATTTATTTTATTTTATTTTTTTTCTAGCACATCAGGTCAATCGTCAGGGTCACATGACCATGTCAACTTAAGCAGCTTTTATCTAATGTAGACTGAAATTTGTGGTCGGGTTCAGGTTAAAACAAGAATGAAGGTGAGAGTCACAGGAAAAGGTAAAAGGTTAAGATCACTGGGCAAGTCAACTCAGATAGTTTGATTTGATTTTAAATGAAATTGGTGGAATCGTTAAGGGTTATGCAGTTATGAGGTAATTCCGTTTTTAGGGTAATCTCTCGATGGTCAAGGGCAAAATTAAATTTTCAGTCTTTGTAACTGCCGGTGGGCGCCCTCTGAGTTTTGCTTTACGTTGATGTTAAATCCTTTTATGGCGGTGTTTCATGTATTTTTGTAAGATTGTTATCAGCTAATATTATTAAAATCACCAGACATTACTATTTCTCCTCAGAAAACCCCTTAAAAGACTAAGTGAAGTATCCTTATACTGGCAAAGAACATAAATATTCACTAATAAAATATTCTTTCAATATTTTTGTAAGATTGTTATCAGCTATATTATTAAAATCACCAGACATTACTATTTCTCCTCAGAAAACCCCTTAAAAGACTAAGTGAAGTATCCTTATACTGGCAGAGAACATAAATATTCATTAATAAAATATTCTTTCAAAATCATTCAACCCTTTTCTCCAGTCACGTATTTCTTATTTTGATGAGGCTATTACCAGGCAGTTTTTTTTTTTTTAATCATTACTTTTTGAACTGCAGCAGGTAGATATTGCCTTCACTAACCACGAAGGTGAATGAAATTGTGTAAGATTCTGAAGATAGAAAGAATAACAGGACAAATACCTTACTGCAGTGAATGCATGGGTAAAGGAGAAATATACTGTCTTAGAAATATAGCAATAATCGCTAAAAATCTGGATATAACGTAATCATACACATATGTTTCATCATCACTTCCAGTCATAATAACTGCAAGAAGCGTCTGTAATTTCATATTTACTTGTAGTCATTTAACATTCAAGAAAATATTATGGTATGAAATGTGCACAATTCTACGCGGCTGCCTGTGCTAATTCATAACATCCTTGTCATTAATGACAGAGCCACACAATACAACGAAGCAAACAATCACCACACACATGTTACGAGATCATCTTCAGCTATATTCGATCTCAGAACATTCCGGCACTAGCAATAAAGAAACACATATATACACATTTCATGAGGAGGGTAATGCTACACGTCTATCTGAGCGCAATAATAATATGACTCCCCTGCCGATATCCATCGTTTTGAGCAGTGCTCCGCAATTAGTGTGCCGCCAAAAGCTTCTTAGTGTTCCGTCGTACATAACTCTCCACTACTTTAAAACAATATTATAGCAGTTACAGGAAACAAATATTATAATGATAAACATAATAGATATGTTAATATTGGAAATACATAAATGGATGTCTCCGAGTAAACCATTCACTTTCACAAATTCCTGTAATACGAGTAGGCTACTTACAAAATCTTCACCAGGAAATGTCTCATTCGGACATGGGTAAAACGCTTTGGAGTGCATGCATGAGTCATTTAGTATGATGCACTGTGGACCCCAAAACTGTTGCACATGTAGGAGTATTCGGTGATGATTTTCTAGTGGTATTATTATAAGCGTTTTCCTTGACTTTGAATTGTTCATTTAGAAGGAATATCGTTGCAGACACCTGTGTAATGCAGAAGAGTGCAACTGGGTTCGCCATCCCTTCAACCGCCGAAGTATCAGTTTGTTATCTCTCCCTGAGGCACGAGAGGAACTTGTGAATATCAAGGGTGATTGGAACCTCAAGCATAATTCAGCGAGGGACCCTTAGGCATACAGTATTTTAGGTAGTGTTGTAATGAGCGCACCCAACACTGTAAGATTATGCTCTTGACCCGGTGGGGTCATTTGCAGTAGCATTTTTGTGTATTAAACTTTCAGTATTAACACGTACAGTATAAAGAACAAAAAGAAATATCAGAAGTCGCTAGACAGTGAACTTCATGTGGGTCTTTCTGTAAGAGAACCAGACATAAAGAACCTGTGTTCCTCAAAACAGGCACAAGTTTTTCATTAATTTTCAGTGAAGGTATCACATATACTGTATATATTTTCTGGGAAAAAGTTTTGATTTATATTTACTGCCAAAACATTTCAATTTTTCTTTAATGCTCTCGAAATGCAAATGTTACGTATATTCAGTTAATAACACATCTTGGTAATACTACCTGAGTTCATCTTTTCAGGGAAAAGCTGAATACGTTACTTTAAATATTTGGTACTGTACACCTAGCATTTGTTTTTTCCTTTCATTTTTTTTTATGCAAGGAAGAAGGAACCAAAGGTCATGGGCCCGCAAACTGTTCCTTCCAAGAATAAACAAAACAGTACAAAAGAGAGCCAAATTCAAGATCCGTTCATTTCGAGATGCCTGGACACACTGCGTTTGAAATACTGGAGATCATAGGAAGTAGGAAATACAGACATAGGAAGACAGCTCCAGAGTTGCTAGGAAAAGAAAAAATAACTTTTGTAATTCTGACACTTAACATGAAACACATTTATTAAGTGCCCCGGAAAACATCAGCAACAAAAGCACAAACAATGTGCCGTGAAGTCAAAACGGTTGCGGAGCACTACTTCAGAGGAATCCATAAACGGAACGCTCGAGTTTATCCAACTAGGCTTAGATCAGGACATACTCCTCATTACCAGGTTAGATTTGGGTTGGGTGGAATCGCAAATGACATGTGTCCTGCTTGTACAATAGGCCCACACAACATAACCCACATAATGAAACACTGCTCAACACTTGCCACACTAAGGCGCAGACATAACATAAACGGTGCAGGAAACCAATGGGTTGACCCCATAGCAGCAGTTGCTTACACCCAAATCGATGGGTCTGTTGTTGCTCAATCAGGGTTGAGAGAACAACAACTGCCTTTCACTACAGTTTGTTACCCTTAAAACAAAAATAGCCAGTCAAAGATGGATGTCTATGATGTGTTATATTATTATTCATTTTTACTTACTGGGTTATTCCCACCTCCGACACAAACCCTTTTTTGTCAAACTCGTAGTAGACTAAGAAACATTTAGAAGTTCTGCTGTTCATGTGTCCTTCACTTTCATCTCTGGCAAGAGCATAGTCGTAAAACATTATTTCAGTAACAGCGTCATTACGAGGTTTAAGAGCTAACGATAAATGATACCAGTTTGGAAGGGAATTTCATTTATATTAATTACTGAGACCTCAGTTACCTCTCTGAACATCCCGTCTTCATTGTTTGAGCTTAACATCCACAGACTGAGAATTCTTCGATTAGGTGGTTCATTCTGTACGTCCCAAGACTACGCGATGAGGCGAAGGCGGGAAGTGTGATGAGAGAAAATAAGGCAGGGTGGGGAGTATGAGGGCAGGTGACGGGGAAAAGTGGTTGCGGAGCAGCCAGCAGGAATGGGTAATGTATTGCATTGGAGGAAGAAAGCTGGTGCCAGATGGGATAAGGGGAGATGGAGTGTGGCACGAGCTCGACCTTTATATTTACTCCTATTAGCTGTTGTTGACTGGCTGTGCTCATTTGTCTACCTGGAATTTCTGGGTAGTTAGTGTGCAGGTAATGCAATATTGTTGATATAATGAGTATGCCGAAATTTTGTTTATCTGTTTTCTATCATTTTCAATGGGGAAGGCGCGATCTGTTTCCTCAAGGAGGAGTAAATGATTCTATGTAAATAATCACCCAGCAGCCAAGGGTTTCCGGGAGCGTTGTCGAAAACGGTTGAAGGGCTAACATTGATAATGTTACGGAAATCTGTTTTATGACTAACCATGGAATTATTTACATTTACTGTGAGCTTCTAAGTTTCATGTAGGCACTTGCTATGGCGTATGGTTGCAATATTTGCTGTGCTTCTTTACCAAAGTGTGCAGGCAGTAATGGGATGTGTGGTATCCGTTATGTTGTGCAGTAATGGTGTTGTGACTTCTGTGATGATTTATATGTAACAGTTCTTGTTATGCCATTCCAACTCCTTTGTACTGATCGTTGTCTGGGTAGGAGTGTTTATTCCGGCCAGTGCGCATATCACTAGCCTCTGAGTCCACCACTCTGTAAAATGAACCATTAACAGAGTAAACAGGGGATTCTCTGTTGACCACTGTGTAAAATGAGCCTTCAGCAGGGTAAACAAGTCAGTGTTAGCTCAGCGGAATACCAGTTTCAAATGTAGGATCGTCAGCCATGAAAGAAAGAGAGACTGTTCGGAAAACGAGTGAATATAACTGCTGTAGGAAATATAAACTGAACTGTAAAGTCACTGTACCTTGTGCGCTGCCATGAATCTCTCCTTGTAGGAAAAAAAAGTGTGTTAAGTTGACTGGACAGTGTATTGCTGATATCACGACCGTCTATTTGTGTGGAGAAGAGAAGGTCTTAATTAGATCAGATATGCTGACCGGTTTCTGGGTTGACTAAATCACTATAAATAACGACGTTCCTGGAGGAAAACGTTGATAGCCAGCAGAAAATGTGATCAGGAATACATAAGATGATGCAATTCTTTGTCATGTATTTTCGGAGAATTTTAGAGTCCACGGTTGCAGGTTTGTTTATATATTTTAATAATGCGTTAATTGATGGATTCTGTTGTAAGCTGAGAAGTACATATAATTGTTTATATCTCTGATCAGTGGTGGTGTTAATCATTACATCCATTACGAAATGGAGATGAAAGTCATGTTCTCCCCCCAGTTTATTTGTTTGCCTGTGTCCGTGTGCCTGTCCACCGAATTAAGAAAAATAATGACATGAGCACGATAAAAATTTAGGGGATGCTCCCATTTATTCAAGGGTGAAATGATATATAATTATCGATGCTACAAGAAACGAAAGAAGTATTGAGACCCCGTCGTTCTGTGTAACTGAACTGCAGCGATAATTTTACATATGCTTCGGTGTGTCTCATAATTGTAAGTCAGTCTTCATGCTGAAGCAAAGATATTTTTCCTTTAATTCGTGACAAAACAGACTATAATACAAGGTTACTGAAATAGGTCGCCCACGAAAGAGTTTCAAAGCATGAAAGTCTTGATTTTTTCCCTGACTGTACATTAGAGGACAAAGATACTTTTTGAAATTGATTTATTTCATTCCAGTGACATAATTTCATATAATAATTGACTGATTTTGTCACTTCTTTAGTTTCTTGAAGATTTTTCCCTACTTATCTGTCAAATCACTCTTTACTCCCCGTTCCTGACTTACTTATACTTCGTTCCCAGTCAACATAACATTGCAGCTGTTTGAGCGAACTTTTCCCTCACCAGCACTCTTAATGATCACGCCGCTGCCTCATCACTGGCTGGCTGGGAGAGTAAAAGTAATGCATCTCATGGATACTGATCAGGTATTCAAAAAGATTAGTAAAGATTGTGCTAAACTTCTTTGTCATTTTTGTTAATTGAGCTATATCATATTTTTGGAGGTGTTAAATAGGAAGGAAGAAATTACAGAAATAATTATTACTTTCTGTTAAAAAAGCTTTCTCATAAAACAACGTGAAGAATATTGTTGAGGTCTGTGAAAGATTACGAGATGAAGAGATGGAATGAATGGTATATCAGGGAATACAAAAGGGAACAACGATCCAGCCGAAGTGTTCATGTTCTAGGCAGTGTTCCATTTATGCAGTTTTTCTCCCATTTCAGGCTATGACCGGCATTTACCTGAAACGAGCTGTTATCTTGCTTAAAGCCCCCTTCATTCCCACGCAACAGCTCTTTCTTTTCGCTGCACGTTGTTTCCCTACCACTGTGTCAAATTCGCATCTCCCTGCCTTGCACACGTCTTACTTTTTTATTCTCTCTCTCTCTCTCTCTCTCTCTCTCTCTCTCTCTCTCTCTCTCTCTTGTTTTCCACCTCCCCACCCCCATTATTACTGT
>JAGKTI010032694.1:0-11846 GCA_018397915.1 Birgus latro
ATATGAACTGAATAACCATGGCGACATCATCATAAATCATTGCCTCATGCTAGTACTGATACGGTACTCAAACATCCATTTTTTCGTACTCGCTCCACTACCTTCAGAATCCTGACTGTACCTAGCTGGAAATGGGTGGGCCTGAGAGTTAAAAGGAAAAAACCTTAGTGTTTTCATAGGTCCCGGTGTGTGACAAAGTCTGCTGAGTTGTTACCGGGGCAATCTTATTGTTTTCGGAGGCCTAGGCAGCAAGAATAATCGGATCTCCTCCTCCCATTTCATCTAGTGCTCGTTTACTAACTGGAAGTGATGACCTGCATGACAAAGCGGAAAAATTAAAGCTTAGGATGTATTATGTTTCACATAGAAATGTGACAACTCTGTTCACTCCACTGTAAACATGTGACACATGTATCATAGAGATAAATAAAAATATGTGTACTCTACATTATGTTATTATAAATTAAAACACGAGTAAAAAATGTCGGGTAAATACTCTACCAAATAAACTTTTTAGCATTATGCCTATTTTGATTCATAATGTACATCGTGTACTAAAATATTGTTTTACCAGTTGCAACCAGTAGAAAAAAGGATGCTGTAATTACTGACGTAGTATTCAACACGTAAGTGATGAAAGTCAGTATATGACTTTGTTCAGATGATGCAGCATCCTCGACAGGGTAGGGCACAACAGGAGAAACTCTTTGGGTCTTGGCCCTGGGCATAGTTACTCCCACCCTACCACACCATTATTTTACCTATAAATATGAAAGCAATGTACGTGTACCATACTTTTCTTGGGGAAGATAAGACCACATCATAAGGTCTCTCTCTCTCTCTCTCACACACACACACACGCACACACACACACACACACACATACTATCATCATCATCATCACCATTAACAACACCAACATCACTCCCAAGTAAAACTGGGCTACACAATGATTTACTCATCACTCTTGCCTTCGAAATTCTTGGCTCCACCTCACAAAAATCGCGCTTCATAATACCCGTGGGACAAGCCATTCCGTCGACTGCTAGGTTAATCATGGGATGCAATTCTTACCATGTGGATTTGCGGATATACAGTATTTCACCTCTTCAATTTTGTCCTTTGTCATCCTCTGTTACCTCATCTTCCATACTTGGCTTCTTCTTCTTCTTTTTAATGCACGGTTAAAGAAACCAAAGGATGGAAGCCCGAAAGACTGTTCCTTCCAAATAAAAAAAAATAAAAAAAATAAATAAAATACATAACAGAGAGCCAAATTCAAGTTCCGTTCAGACTGAGATGCCTTGACGCATTGCGCTTAAAAGATTAGAGGTCACAGACAGAAAGACAGACAGAGGAAGACAGTTCCAGGGTTGACCTGTTTCATACATGGACTTGGAATGTGGGTTACCTCTTGCATTAGAAAGCTGGACAGAAAAGGGGTGAGAATTTGCTGCCAGACGGGGGCTACGCCCCCGCTGTAATGTAAGAGGAATGCAGGCAGACAGTTCAGAACTGTGATCATTGAAGCAGCAAGAGACAGGAGATAAGAAGAGCTAAGGAAGCAATACAGATTCTCTTTCATCAATCCATCCATCTTCTTTGCATTCCATACGTCCTCTTTCCCTCAGATTACTTAATCGCTGAGGAAGATGTGTCACGAAGACTTTGCCAACAAGAATATGAGCCATTGAATTTGTGAGACTGAAGATAGCAGCTAGTAAGGGGTGGGGGTGGAGCAAGGGTTGAAGACTTGTAGAGGTAACCAGCCGTACACAGTCGGTCAATAATTTTTCTGCAATATGCTGTATTCTCTGCATAGCCTATAGAAGACTTTGCAGCATTTCTTCCTCGGGATTTATTTTTAGCTAATACAGATACATATAGACAGATATAAATGGCATTCCCCGGTTGGCTATCTTTGCCAGGTATAGTGACACAGATACACGAGGAGCTGTGCATGACATTACCATGGGAAAGGATATAATGAAAAAGTTCACTAACCATTTTGAATGACCGTTTTGAAGACTGAGGTGTTGACATTAGACAAAATTTTGCAGTTACAACGGATGGTGCTCCTGCTAAAAGCAAGGGCTTTACCAAGCTGCTTGAGGATAAAATTGGGCATCCCATCCTAAAACTGCACTGCATCATATACCATGAAAATCTATGTGCCAGGATTTTGAACACTGATCTCAAGAATGTGATGGTTACCGTAACAAAAATCGTGAATTTTCTTGTTGCACGCTCTTCTCTTACATCCAGGGAGTTCCAGTCGTTTCTTGAAGAGGTGGAAAATGCATACAAATTAGATATACCCCTGCATGGCAGTGTCAGATGGTTAAGCTGTTGGAAGGTTTTGGAGAGATTTGAGGAGTGCTTTGATGAAATTAAGATCTTTTTAACCGAAAAAGGCCAAGCTTCCTATATCCTGAACTGGATTGTAAAACTTATGTTTCAAGTATCACCTCACACCTCAGTGACCTCAATCTTCGCTTCCAAGGAGCAGAACAAACTTTACTGGATTTGTATTATGAATGGAAGGCATTTGTGGCAAAGCTTGCCGTTTTCTCATGGGATATTAAAAATGGATCATTCCGTTACTTCAAAAACTTGAAGAGCTTATCTGCAACTCATCCTGTTAACACCGCTGGTACTGAAGTCTACATGCAGGAATTGGAAGCCGAGTTCTCAGTCAGATTTCTTGAGATACAACACACTGGCCCAGTGTTTTCATTTTTGATCAGACCAGACAACTTTAAATATAGTGACTTGGAAGTGCCTCTGCTCCAGTGGATGGAAACTGAGGAATTGGAATTGCAGATGATTGATTTTCAGGCCTCCTCTTTATGGTCAGCTAAATTTAAGGAGCTTCGAGAAATACTGGGAACAGCTGTGGATGATCATGGAGTCTCCATTCTAAGCTGTTGGGCATCACTGCCTAATAAATTCAACTGCATGAAGAAGGTTGCTTTTGCATTAGTATCTGCCTTTGGATCTGCGTATCTGTGTGAGCAGGTGTTTTCACAACTGAAGCACATCCTTAACCCGCACCGCAGCAAGCTTACAATGGATCATTCTGAGGGCTGTGTGAAGCTCAAGGTATCAAAATATTCAGCCGAAATATCAACGCTGGCTAAAGGGATGCAGAGGCAAAGATCATATGAAGAAGGTTAGTAAATATATTTATAATTTATTCTAAATATACGTTTAGCAATGTTTGTTGTATCACCAAAAGTCATACCTACCTATTCAGTTATTCGTATTGCATACAAATATGTACTATACACCACAATAAGACGTCTGCATGTATATTATGTATGTTCACGATGTATTTTATTAATTAAGGCCGCTACACTGTCGCTACAGTGTTAAAAAATCTTACCTGGCACGCAAAGTGGCGAACAAATTGGAATTAATTATAAATTGGCACACTATGTTCAAAAGGTTGCCGACCCCTGTTCTTGAGTGTTCTACATTTCTTGTGCATTCCCGAAGGGGGCAACGGTTACGACAGTTACTAAGAAGACATCCAAAACATGCAAGGGTTTTCTTACACTGCTTAACACTCTAAATTATTTAGCATAGAACTTAAATTAAATTACATAATTTAACAATCACATACAACATTATAGAGAAAAAGAGCACAAAATTAATGTACAGCTTACAAAATAATTACGCTCACAAACAGTAGGCTAACTGGCAACTCTGACTCGTACCGGAACTACGAGTCTACGACAAACATCGGGAATTTTCCAGAACAGTCTAGCTAGCAATCCAGCTTATCAACACTATCTTTTCCCTTTCTGCCATTACCTTTCTCTGCCTAGTGCCATAAAAGGTAAGTTCTGCACTGCAGCAACCTATAGCGTTGTATTATACTTATTGGCTAAATGTACGCCATATAATGCGTTGAACTACGCAGAAAAAAAATAATCCATATATGTTTTTGTATTATCAGCGACGAGTGCGGGTGTTTCATTGTGGCGGCCAAACCCCTGCTATAATAATAATAATAATAATAATAATAATAATAATAATGATAATATAATGGGCCGAGTTGCCAGTACCAGTTAGCTGCGGTCATAGTGTAGCAAATCTAGAAGAACTAAGGGGAAAACAATGAATCTAAGGTCCGATGAACCTTACTTTTTTCTTTTTCTGTTTTTTTTTGGGGGGGAGGGGACTACATATCACGCTGCAGTTAAAGATATGAGAGATAATTGATGTGAAGGAAGCCTCTGAATCTGGAATTCAAGTCCGAAAAAAATATCGAAAAAATAAGTTATATGAACCATACTGATGCATGCCCTGGTCAACTGAAGGGTTTGGCATTCTCAGACAGGTTTTGTTCTGCGTGATGCCCACATTTCATAAAACCATAAACGGGAAGAACATATCTACCTACTGATGCTTTCATTTATGTAGGCATAATTCCTTCCATCTGAAAATTTCACGGGACTGTTCAATCAAGACATTGTCATTCTGACCACTAATTTATTTACCCCAATCTACACTGTGCAAAAAGCGAGATCCAAGATAAGCTTGAACATGACATCAATCCTCCCCCAGGTCTAAATGAAGTTAAATCTCCGAAGAACAATGTTCTAGGCGAAAATAAAATTTAAAAAGAGCGGAGATTACGTCACAGCTCCTCCTCCCTCCACCCAGCTGATACACCTGTTGTCAAGTGTGGTCGGTTCCATACACACACTAAACTCACCTTCACAAAGCCAATGGAAGTTGTTGTACCTTCAATGTCCAGTATGATGATGTTAACATCTTTAACAAGGTCTTGAATATTTTCGGCGGTTCTTTTCATTTTCTTTCTTCTAAAGAGTAACTTTCATCCACGAATGTACTGCCTTCAAACCGACAAGATGTTACACTGGGACAGCTTTTCTAATATTACTAACATTATGCTTATAGCATGCATTGCCTTACGAATGCAATGAATTTTCACCAAAAAAACATTATGTCAAAATAATACTAATAAAATATGAGGAGTCTAGTGAGTTCGAGATTTACACATTTCGGATGAAAATTTATTCGAACAAATTACTTATTCTCACAACATTTTAGTGATAGACAAAAATTATAAAATCATATTTGAAGAGCCGATTTGCTTTATTTAAACATTATTATTCTTTAATTCAGCCGCGTTAGATGTTTGTTTGGGAGTTACCATGGCGGCTACGTGGCAGGGAGGAACATACCGACCGGAACAGCCATGAAGTGAGAGAACAAAAAACGGGAAGAAAAAGATCACATTATATGTTATGCTTTAACAACCGTCACTGGTTGTTGCCGCAGTAAATAAAATAAAATTAGAATATAAGCAAAAGTAGTGTACATGAAGATCATTTCATAGTTTTTGTAAGACACACACAGCTACATTAGTAGATTCCACGTTCTGTTCCTCTATGGGCCGAGGCAGTTGGCCAATCCGAACACGTTTTGCAAAGCAGCTGGGCCAGTGCACTGAGTGAGGCGGGGGAGGGAGCGGCCCACTCTCTCTCTGTTGTGGCCTACCTTATTGTATCAAAAATTGCTACTTAAGAAATACCGTTGTATATTGGAAAGGTAAGAAAACTGCGTAGATGAGGTTAACGAGAAAAAATCAGCGGTATTCCAACTAGATTACCGGGTAAAGGTGTCAATCTGTGAGGTGGGCCAAACCCTTCCACCAACACCGGCCTGTCAAACTCATCTACCACCCACAATCATGTTTTTCTTTCGTTCATTTACTCCCAGGCACTTCCTGGTGCCACAAGGTACCATCTGAGGGAAAATAATAGGTGAATTTTTGTACAAGAGTGTAGTTTCAAGTTTGTGATAGGTGGTGTTGACAGTTTCGAGGATGGGCAGGGCAGTATGATGTTGACCTCAGCTGGTGGTTCACAACTTCACATTGTTTATTAGCACACCATGTGGTTCAGCTCCTTCCAGCCAGGCCTGTACTGTGCTATCATTTACTGGCACAGAAACAGTGCTAGAAAGTTTGAGTGTGCAGAGGCAGTGAGTGAAACCTGTTTTCAAGTTGTCATAATACCATTTAAATTGCTCGTCGGAACTGGATTTTATCATACTGGAAATTCGTATAACAATAGAATTAAGCAAGTTGTAAGTATAATTGTTATGGAAAGATTACAAACCAAGAGAATTAGAAGGTATTTTTGAGATTGAATTCAGGAGCTTGCTTTGTAAAAAAAAAAAAAAAAAGTATGCTTGTAAAGTTTTTATATTTGATAACGAACTTTTTTTTTTTTTATGTGTCCGACTCTGGGCATAGGCTTTACAGCCTGCTATCAAGGCCCAGCCGTCCTCCTACATACTACATGTCACCACTTCGGCGCTAACACCCACCGTCCATATTGAATACATGCTAGGGCTGTCTCATACAGGACTGGTGTATTGGTATTAGCGGGGGTATTTTTACGACATGTCGGCGGGTCTTCTGGTAGATCAGTAAAGCCTGATTTAATGAAATTCAAATCCTTAAACTATTCCCTGCCCCAGCGAGGATTCGAACCTGGGTCCCTCGGGACTGCAAGCCAACTCTCTACCGATCGAGCTACCGCCTCCCCTCACTGTTGTACAGTTACCGATTAAAGGTAAACACGCTTTACTTTAAGCTGTAGAAGGACCTTACCAAATAATTTCCTGTTAGTCTGTTAGACTGAGTCTGGAAAAAATCAAACTTAGTAAACTGTACCCCAAAATGACAATGTTCACCCTACCTATGAGTTTAACAACAGTCTAAAAACAGTTTATGAATCAACCTAAACACAGAATTTAAGTTAACAGTATCTTCAAAATGGGTAAAAAAAATTCAAAACCCATCGTTAAGCCAGGTTTTGGCCATCATTAGGCGGGGTTTGGTGGTACAGTAAAAGTCCATTAATCCAAATGGCAGTGGACCGAGAATAATTCAGATTATCAGATTTTTCGGATTTTTGGGTGAGACCCCTAAGACACTTAATTTCATATTTAAACTGAAATTTAGTGGTAGGTGGTGGTGACCATCCACTCACTTGATGTAGTGCTGCCTACTTACTTCTTCCTTAGCCTTTATCATTCTTTTTCTGTGCATACCCTCCTCTCTTCCTATTTCTCCCATCTTTCCTGTCACTTCTTATTGCTTTTTTTTCCTTTACAGGTGGCTTTACATTGAGTGACAATCCAAATGGTTTCCTGTAAGCCAAGAAACCATTTACAGCGTTGGGTGGTAACCATATAACCAAACCATACGTGCTTGCTACGTGTCAGCAAGTGGGTTGGTGGAGGGTTAGTGCTCCTCCCTGTAAAACAAATAACTCAATGTCAAATGGCCACCCCTTATGGGATTATGGCATCTGGCAATAGATAAATAGATAGAAACTGAAATTTTTTCGAATGGATCACTTTTCATTCATTCATAATACAATATGGCACATTAACATTACAGTAAAACCTCACTAGAACAGACTAATTGGAGCCCAAGCCATTCTGAAAAAAGGGACATATGGACTTCCCCCTGCTAAGATATTTTCATACATGAAAAGCGTTATGGCCACAATCCTTCATTTTCTTCTAACTTGAGGCATTAAATTTGCTCCTTAACTTTTCTCAAATGCCACTATAAATAATTTATTTCATAACACAGTACAATTTTAGTAAGGTTTAGACTCGATAAAGTTATAGGAAGCGAGGAGTGTGTGCAGCAGCACAAACTGTTGATTTGTGACATGGTGCTTAAGGAACAAGTGATGAGAAGGAGGACATATGTACCTAGGAGGAAAATATGGAAGCTGGGAAACCAATCAGTAAGGGAAGCCTTTTATAGTGAGATGAGGAGAGTGATGGCAGAACAGGAAGCCGTAGATAGAGGCGTTAATGAACAGTACAGAGCCCTTAAGAACAACCTCTTGAGAGTTACTGATGCAATATGCGGTTGGACAAGAGGCCCACCAAGACATAAAGTAACTTGGTGGTGGGATGAGGGTGTAGAAGCTGCAGTTAAGGAGAAAAGAAGGCTTTTTCGGGAATGGAAGAAGGGTGGTAACAGGGAGGAGTACTTGGCTGCCAAGCGCAGGGCTAGAAGAGAGGTATACAGGGCGAAGTCTGAGTCAGAGACTTTTACTTGATAATCTAAATCATGGAGAAAGGAAAAATATGATTTTTAGGGTGGCAAATCAGGTGAAGATGGATAATCGGGACATTGTAGGTGAGCAGTGTGTGAAGAATGATGAAGGAAGGGTAGTGGTGAACAGTGAGGATATTAAAGATGCATGGAGAGAGCATTATAGCCGGTTGTTGAATGAGGAGTTTGATTGGGATAGAGAAGGTTTGGAGCCAGGTGATCCAGTGTTTGGCCCTTGGCCTTTGATTGACGCTGCTACTGAGAGTCAGGCAATAAGCAGGATGCGGGTGGGGAAGGCGGCAGGTGTGTCTGGGTTGACTGCCGAAATGTTGAAGGCCTCAGGAGATACTGGGGTGAGGTTAGTCACTGACCTGATAAATATGATTATATATGAGTGTGTTGTCCCAGATGATTGGCTGAAGAGTGTAATTGTAAATGTGTACAAAGGAAAGGGTGATGCCCTGGAAAGGGGAAATTACAGAGGTATAAAGCTCTTAGATCAGATAATGAAAGTAATGGAGAGAGTTCTAGAAGGTATGAATAGAGAAAGAGTGAATATCGATGAGATGCAGTTTGGGTTTATGCCAGGCAGGGGGACCACTGATGCCATATTCATTGTTTGACAGCTTCAGGAAAAATATACTGTATTGGAAAGAAAAGGGAATTGTATTTTGTTTTTGTTGATTTGGAAAAGGCCTTTGACAGAGTCCCTAGAGAGGTGGTGAAGTGGGCAGTGAGAAAGCTAGGGTTGGAAGAGTGGCTGGTTAGGGTGGTTATGGCCATGTACATGGGTGCTCGCACCCAGGTAAGAGTGAATGGAGCTTTGAGTGATGAGTTTTCTGTGAATGTTGGTGTGCATCAGGGGTCAGTTTTGAGTGCCTTGTTGTTTATCATGGTGCTTGAAGCCCTCTCACATGACTTCAGAGATGGACTCCCATGGGAGATGTTGTATGCTGATGATTTGGTGTTGATTGCAGAGAATGGAAAGGAGGCGGAGGAAAGATTTAAGAAGTGGAGAGATGGTATGGGGTACAAGGGCTTAAGGGTAAATGCAGATAAAACAAAAGTGATGATATCTAGGGTTGGTGGCGGTACAATCAGAGGAGAGGGAGAGTGGCCATGTGCAGTTTGCCACAAGGGTGTGGGAAGTAATTCCATCTTGTGTATAGTTTGTAAAAAATGGGTGCACAAGAGATGTTGTGGTATTAGAGGTAGATTGCGAGATGATGCTGATTTCATGTGTGCGGCGTGTCGGGGAGAGCAGGTTGAGATTGTTAGGCGTGAGAGAGTTGAACTTGCAGGTGAGTCTCTTGAGTGTGTGGAGGAGTTTCGTTATTTGGGAGACATGTTATGTGCCGGAGGTGGGGCTGGAGTTAGCTCGGTTGCTAGGGTGAGAAGTGGTTGAAAGAAGTTCAGGGAGCTGTTGCCTCTCCTGACATTGAGAGGACTGTAGCACCAGTCGAGCAGGGCAGTACTCCCAAGAAGGATGGAAAGCTGATGACAGGGAGAGCTGGAGCTCCCGTTTCATCAGCCCTCAGGACTTGTTCCTGACCATCCCCCTTTGCTGAACTTTTTCAGTGTCTCAGTAACACAGAGAGTAGACCAGCGTGCTCTCCAATTCAAGTTTCTCTAATTGTCAACACCAAACTACATACACGCTACACACTACACTTCCTTTTACATTTTTTTATAAAAATGGCTACTGAAAGTCGTGCCTCGGAGTTCCCGGGGGGGGCGGACCATAAATGCCCCCACCATCTGCCCCTCTCCCGGTGACGACTCTCGGACCTGCCTGGAACCACTGTCTGACTCACTCCTTCTTCATTTCTGTAACATTCGCAGCCTTTCCTCTAACTTTTGCTCTGTTGAGCACCACCTCTTCTCCTCTAAACCTCACCTCTTTCTTTCTGAAACTCAGCTGTCTGAGACAACTGACAGCAAACCCTTTTCTGTATCCTCCTGCTTTCTCTATTGACATTTTTAAATATATCTGTTCTGATTACTTATCTCCTAATTCTACTGACTATCAAAAATTCTTTGACTATCTTACTTCTACGATGGAACACATTCTGTCCATTTCTCCTTTCTCTGAAATCTCCATTCTAGGAGATTTCAACATTCACCACCACCTTTGGCTCTCCTCTACTTTCACTGATCCACCTGGTGAACAAGCCTACATCTTTTCTATCCTTAATGACCTAGAGCAGCTTGTACAGCACCCTACCCGTATCCCTGACCGCCTTGCAGAGAGTTCCACCATACTTGACCTTTTTGTAACAACTAATCCTTCTGCTTACACTGTTAATCCTTTCTCTCCGTTGGGCTCTTCCGATCATAACCTTATTACCTTAACCTGTCCTATTGCTCCAGTACAGCCTGTGGACCCTCCAAAGGAACGCTGCCTGTGGCACTTTGGAGCTGCAGATTGGGAGGTCCTCAGGCAGTACTACTTTGATTTTCCTTGGAATGATTATTGCTTCCATGGCCGGGAGCCGTCTGAGTGTGCCCTGCGCATTACGGAGGTTATTCTCTCGGGCATGGAAGCATACATTTCTTTTTCATATCCTCTGACTAATGCAAGAAAGCCTTGGTTTAATCACGCTTGTTCTAATGCTGTCCACAACAGAGAGAGGGCCTTTAAAAGGTACCGGAGCCAACCCACCCCTGAATCGCATCTTTTTTATATTTCTGCCCGGAATCGTGCTAAGTCTGTTCTTCACTCTGCTAAAAATAATTTCATCCGTGCTAAATGTTCCCAACTCTCCAACTCGAATTCTTCTCGCTCCTTTTGGCACCTTGCCAAAAACCTTTCTAACAACATTACCTCATCATCCTTCCCTCCTCTTTTCTACTCTGATGGCTCTGTAGCTATTTCTTCTACTGATAAAGCAGATCTCTTTACTCAGACTTTCTCCTCCAATTCTACCTTAGACGATTACAGTGCTGTTCCTCCATCACTTCCCCCCTCAGACTTCCTCATGACTGGCATTAAAATTTCTTCAGCTGATGTATTTTCTGCCATCACTGGCCTCAATATTAACAAGGCATATGGGCCTGATGGAGTCCCTCCTGTTGTCCTCAAAAACTGTGCTTCTGTGCTTACACCCTGCCTAGGTAAACTCTTTCGCCTTTGTCTCTCAACTTGTACCTTTCCTTCTTGCTGGAAGTTTGCTCTCATTCAGCCAGTCCCAAAGAAGGGTGACCATTCCCAACCCTCTAACTATCGTCCAATTGCTTTAACATCCTGTGTCTCAAAAGTTTTCGAATCAGTTCTTAACAGAAAAATTTTAAAGCATCTTTCCTGTCACAACCTTCTTTCTGATCGTCAGTATGGGTTCCATCAGGAACGCTTCACTGGCGATCTTCTCACCTACCTTTCAGACTCCTGGTCATCCTCCTTTTGGGACTTTGGCGAAAGCTTTGCCATTGCACTTGACATCTCAAAGGCTTTCGATCGAGTCTGGCATAAATCTTTGATTTCCAAACTGCCCTCCTACGGTTTCTATCCTTCTATCTGTGCCTTCATCTCTAGCTTCCTTTCTGGTCGTTCTATAGCTGCTGTTGTAGACGGCCATCGTTCTTCTAGACCTATCAACAGTGGTGTTCCTCAGGGCTCTGTCCTATCACCAACTCTCTTTCTTTTATTCATCAATGACCTTCTAAGCTGTACATCTAACCCTATCCACTCATATGCTGATGATTCCACCCTTCACCTTTCCATTCG
>JAGKTI010032695.1:0-10302 GCA_018397915.1 Birgus latro
GGAGGAAGGAGGTCAGAAATTGCCAGACCGTCAGGAAGTAGGATATTTAACACAGTATAAGTATTGCGGATAAAATTTTGGCCACTGACATATGACCAGTACCACTATTCTCGGCGATTAATCCAGTGAATCTGAAGACGCACATTTTTATTTTTTGTAACTGCTTCCAGATGATGGGAAGGACTTTTGGTCATGCAAGGGTTATTTACGGCTGTATCTAACATCTCCAGTCCAAAAGAAAAAAAAAATCTATACTAAACTGCGTAAAATCGTGTGGGAGCAGCAAGAATACCTAAAAAATATATATGTCAGCGGACTGAAGCGATGAAGGAGTTTCTCTTGCAAATGATTACCACTTCTTACTGTGTATTTTCACTTGTCGGAACTGTACCACTCCCAGGACTTGACTCGTGATTGGGTGACCTTTGATGAGCCCTAGTTAATGCGTAGGAATGAGCCTCCTCGCCTGCCGGTCAAATCACTCTTCCTATTTTGACTGCATTTGACTCTCTACTGAGCCGAAAAGGAGTACGGATTTTCGCCAGGTCAGAATAAACGCACTAGACAGGGCTTAATTGAGTTACTCCCTTCTTCATCAGTGCTCGTCTGTCCTCCCTTTCTTCCATCCTTCCTTCCTTCTTACCCATCTCTCTTCCTTCTTTCCTCTCTCTTTCCCCTCCTTCTCTCCCTTCTTTCCTTCCTTCTTTTCTACCCATCTCTTCCCTTTTCCCTCTTTTCCTCCCCACCCCTCCCCTCTCTTCCCCCCTCTCCTTCTTCCCCCTCCCCACCTCTCCCTTCTCTTCCTGTTCTCCCTCACTACCTCCCTCCTCTCTTTCCCCTCGCCCTCGCTATTCCCTTCTTTCATCTCTAGTTTCCTCCCCCTCCCTTTCTTTCCCTTAACTCCTCTCTTCCCCTCCATCTTTCTCCCCTCTTTACTCCCCAACCTCATCATCACCTGTCGCATACCTCTTCTCACCGTTTCTCTCATCTACCTCTCTCCCTCCTTTCCTCTCACGTGTCACATTTTCTCCCCAAACACTTCCCTCCCTCTCTCCCTTCCTCCCTCTTGTTTTCCACTCTTTTCACTCCCTCTCCCTCCGTCTCTCTCTCCCACCATTCCTTCCTCTGTTCCTTCCCATCCCTTCCCCCTTCCTATTTTTCCCTCCCACCTCATCCACTCTCCATCTCTTCCTTCTCTCCTTCCCTTTTCTTCTTTCTCTTTCTCTTTTCCTTCTCCTCCTCCTTCTTGTTTAGTTATTTTTTCTTCCCCTCCTCTTCTTCCCTTCATCTCTCCTCTTCTTACACACCCCTCCCTCTCTTTCGCCTCCCCTCTGTTCCGTTTGTAAATTCCTTGAGCGAGCAGTTTGTTCTTTGCACTCCCCCCCCCTTCATTTCCTTCCTTCCTTCCTTTCTTATTTGCCTTTCACTTTCTTTTGCGATCTTTTCTTCCTTCCTTCCTTTCTTCTTTCCTTCCTTCCATCCTGCTTTCCTTCCTTCCTACATCTATTTTCTCCTCTTCCAGCCTATTTCTTTTATTTTCCATTTCACCTTTCCTTACTTTCGCTCGTTCATTCCTCTTCTCCTTCCCTTTATTCTTCGTGCTTTGCTTTCCTCTTTCCCATCCTTCCTTCCTATCTTTCTTTTCAACCATCTCCCTTTCATTCTCTTTCCCTTCGTTTCCCTATTTCCTCTTGTCTCCGTCCCTCCCATTCTCTCCCATGGGTACAATTTTTCCTCCTTCTCTCCCACTTTTTTCCCTCCTTTCCTTCTCTTCCATCTTCCTTGCTTCAGTTTTTAACTTCCTAGTCTTCCCGGCTGCCTTCTCCCCTTCCTTCTGTTATTTTCCTTCTCTTCCGTCCTTCCTTCGTTCCTTTCTTCCTTTCTTATGTCTTTTCCCTGTATACGGTATTTTTTCCTACTCCTCTGTGTCTTGTTCCTTTCCTCCTCTATTGCATTTATATATGGTGGCCTCTTAATCATCAATACCTTTGCTCTCATCTGACGCGTTTTCCTAACCTGACATCTTTTAGCTCAGTTGAAGCCCAAGGGTAGTCAGATTGGAGGGCTGATTTGACTAGCAACCAAGGAGACTCCATTCCTACCTCATAACTTAGGCTCATCGAAAATCATGCGACCACCACTTAGAATTCAAGTTGTGGGAGTGGCCCAGTTCCGTCAGGCGAAAACAAACCGACTACAGTGGAATGCCCCGGGACTAAATTTCGTATGCTTAAAACCGTTTATCTCAAAGTGGAATGCAAGCCCTTAATAATTGAAGCTCATTTATGGAACGCCTGTGGTTATTAGATATATGGTCTGCCTGCATCCCGTATTACAGAATGCAGTCAGCAACCATATAGGAAGGCCAGATACGTTTCATCATCTTCATGTACTTCAAAAATCATCATAAATTAGTTTGGGTCTGAATTCCACTTTGCGATTTCAGATTTAAGCATTCGACCCTAAATGTTCGATCCAGCAATGATCGCAGTTTATGCAGGTGACACAGACGGGGGCTTAAATTTTTTGTTCTTTTGAAGTTTGTACTTGGCACAGGACTTGGGAATACGGTCATACCCCCAAAAAGGATAAGGTAAAAATGCAAGCAGATTTGGAGGATATGGCTGAGTGATCTTTTCAACGGTAGATGTCATTTAGCGCTGATGAATGACATTTGTTATTGCTGGAAGTCTAAATATAATAGTTAAGTATTCAATGAAACATTAACCCCTACAGTCCAATGACGTAATTATATTTTATTCTGTCTACCTTCAGTCTAAGGAAAAACGTTGGTGGCAACCATCATCCACTCACTTGATGTAGTGCAGCCTATTTCTTCCTTCACCTTGATCATTCTTTTCCTGTGTCTGCCCCCCTCTCTTCCTATTTCTCCCATCTTTCATTCACACTTTATTAAACTTCTTTCCTTTTCAGGTGGCTTTACATTGAGCGAGAAGCCTAAATGGTTTCCCGTAAGCCAGGAAACCATTTACAGTGCTAAATGGTAACTACATAACCAACCTATACGTGTTCCCTACGTGTCAGCAAGTGGGTTGGCGGAGGGTTCGTGCCCCTCCCTGCAAAACCACTAACTCAAAGGCAGACGACCACCCCTTACGGGATTATGGCGTCTGGCTATGGATAGATGTAAAAGAGTTTATAGAGATTGATTTTAATCCCATCACAGCAAAGTATTGGCTTCTTGAGCTAAAATGGAAAAATAAAAATATTAATTAGCAGCAAAATTAAATTAGAAAATCACGCCATCTGATGCATTTGGTTAGAAATAACCATTTGTGTCAAACGCCTTGGAGTTTACTTTTCACACAGACTAAATTTCCCAGCAATACAATGAGGCAGTGAAAAGCTGAAGTAGGATGGTAGGATTATTTACCGGATATTCAACACACACAAGACTCTAGCATCATTATGGCACAAAAAGCTTACTTAGAATACACCTTGAATATGCCGTCCGATTTTGGGCAAAACTTCCCTTCTCTTTCTTACCTTCCCCCTTTCTTTCCCTCATCCATTTCCTTCCCTTTCCCTTTTCTTTTCCTTTCCTTTCCATTTTCCTTTCCTTTCCCTTTTCTCCCATTCTGTATATAACCCCCCTAATGGTAAATATCCCACTATTCTTACCAAGTCTTTCTAGTTCCTTCCTCTTCTCCACTTTCACCTTTTCCTTTCCGTTCTGTGCTGTGTCTTTAGTTACCTTAATTTTTTTATTCTCATTATTTATGCTATTTTTTTCCTCGTAATTTATGCCCTTTTTCTTCACACTCTTTATTTATGATTTTTTCTTCTTTACTCATGCATCGAGTTTTCGTTTTTCTCTTACCTCATCTTTCATTTTCTTTCTTCATTTCCTTTACTTACGCTCCATTTTCTTTCTTGTTTCTCTTCACCCTTCTCTATAATCTCCCCTCTTTCATTTCTTCCTCCTTTCTCCGATTCTCTTTCGTTACTTTTATTCTTTTCCCTTCTCTGCTTCCCCTGTTCCTTCATCCTTAATCTGTGCTTTCTCTCTGTCTAGTTTGTTCTTTCCCCTTCTTTCCCCATCCGTCTTCTTTCTTCCCTTCTATTCATGCCGACATCTTCCCTCCTCCCCTTAATGCAACAGTCTTCCTTCCCTATTTTTCCGCTTCCTCCTCCATTCTTCCCTTCCTTCCTTTCCTTATTTCTCTTCTTCCTTCCCTTCTTTTACTATTTGACCTTCTATCCCTGTTCTCGTCCTCCCTTCTCATCTCTCACCCCTTCCGCCTCCCATTCCTCCTTTCCCCCTCCCTCTTACTCGACTCTCCCTTCCCCCCCTCCCTCCTCTTTCTTTTCCGTTCCCTTCTCTTTCTTCCATTCAACTTTCTCCCTTTCCCATCCATTTTTTTCACCCTACCCTTTCCCCACCTCCTCAGGCCTTTCCCTTCTCGGTTTTTTCTCCCCATTTCCTCTGCCTCCTCCCTTCCTGCCCCTCCCTCCCACCCTCTTTGCCTACCTACCTTTCCCTACCTCCTCCTAAGCCCTCCTCCCTATCTACCTGCACGTTCCTCCTCCCTACCTTCAACTACCTCCTTCCATTCCTTCCTCTCTCTCTCCCTACTTACCCTCTTATCTGTCCTCCTCTCCCCCTGCCTTTCTCTCCCTCCCTCCCTACCTAACTACCTACTTTTCCTCCTACCTTTCTTCCCTACATCTCTTTTACCTCCCTTCCTACCCTTTCTATCCCCCCCTCATCTCTTACCATCCTGGCTCTCTCCCCCTCCCCTTAACCTTGTGCACCATCCCCTTTCCTTCCTTTTCACATTTTTCTCTATCCTAATCGCCTCGTAAACCTTCCCATTCCACTCTACTCCCTATATTTTTTTCCCTATCTACTACAAAGACGCGCCTATACCGATCAGTCCGTTTCTGTGTATGTATCTGTGTTCAGCCATCAGCAAAGGTTCACCCAAATTCCTCGGCCAGTTTTGTGTACTTCTTTCGCATTTCTCATTCCTTCCCAAACGAATGAGAGTATCCTTCCCTCCCATGCTCTTTTGTCGCGTGCTTCGTATCGTTATCTCTTAAAAACAGTTCACTTAAAAACAGTTCACGTTGCACCTTCCATTGCCACAGCCAGTACAGAGCAGTCGGCCGAATTTTACTCATGAATGAATCTGTGTTTGAATCTGATGGAAGTTCGATCTTATTTGAATGGATATTGAGACATAAATCATGTGTTGGTCTAGGAAGAAGTGATCGATCAGAGGTCAAGATCACCGGTCGAAGGTCAAAATTGAAGTTTGAAGTTGCTGTGCTGTTTTATCGTTTATTTTATTTATTTAGTTTTCCTTTTTTCCAGCCCCGCACAACATTGTCTTCATGGTGTAACTTTACCTCTACTTTCCTTCCGTCTCTCTGCCCTGCATCTCTTCCTATCTACTTCTTATCTTTCCTTCGTGAATCAACCATCCTTACATCTGTCTCCCTCATTATCTTCAGTTTTCATCTCTCTTCCCTGCACACCTACTTCTCTCCTTCGTATCTTCTCTCTTCTCTGTTTACTTTCTTTTCTGTCACCCTTCATATTCCCTACCTTTCCCCTTACCCCATCCCTGTCTATCCTGTCTATCCACTTCCTATCCGTGACTCATAGAATAGATACCATTTCCATGCTCTCCTCCTTAATAATCTTAGTATTGATAGGTTCGTTACTGTTTGTTTATCTTTGAACTCCGTCGTACGCCTCTGTACCTTCCTCCTGTGCTACCTTATTTTCAGTCTTCTCCCCTTCTTGCCTTTCGTTTCTCTCTACTCTCCTCCCTGCCTGTGTTTCTCTCCTCCCTCCCTGCCTTCATCTCTACCTCTTCCCCCAACCCTGTTTATCTCTTCCTGACCTTCTTGCCTTCTTTCCCCTCCCTACTTTCTCCTCCATACCTCACATCTTAAAGCCCTCTTCCTCCCTAGTTCCATACCTCTTTCCTCCTCTTTTCCTCCTTCCTACCTTCTCCCTCCTCCCTACCTTCTCCCTCCTCCCTACCTTGCGCTTCCTCACACTCACCCTCACCTTTCTAAACCTTCTTTCATTGCCCAATGACCTTTTTTTTTTTTTTTCCTTTGGAGTTCCCATATTTTTTGTCATAACCTTCCTGCCCATTTACCTACACCAAGCACCTCTATGATTAACTGACTGACTCCCTGACTGACTCCCTGACTGACTCCCTGACTGACTGGCAATGTAATGGACTCAATTGTAAACCAGTGTAACATTCTATTACGTCTCTGTAATTGGCTGACAGACTAGTAATGTGATGACCTCTTTTCTTGATTTACCTAACCTTTCAGTGCTCTGCGTTTGTCTAGCTGACGTATGAAATAATCGACTGAATTTCATACAACTTTAACGCTCTACTTTCCCTAATGCCTGATTGATTTACTAAGATATAGCATGACTAATTGCCTGGTTAAATGAATGAATGAACGAACGAATGAATGAATGGATGAACGAACGAATGAATGAATGAATAAATGGATGGATGGATGAATTGATAATTATGTGATGGACACAATTCCGACACAGTGTAACGCTACAGTTCTCCTTAATTACTGGTTAACTAAATAACTAGCTCACTGACTGACTGACTAACTGGCTAATAATGTGATGGGCGCACGTCTGAACCAATCTGATGTTTTTTTTCGTCTCTGTAATTGATTGATTGACAGACAGACAGATTGACCGGTTTATTGACTGAGTGACTGGCTGACTGACTGAGTGACTTCCCGACTGATCAGGCTCGTTTCCAAACAAGAGCAGCGGTTTTTTTTTTCTATGACTGGCCAACTAACTAACTGACTGACTGACTGACTGCTGACTGACTGTGCGACTGATGCAGCGAGAAGTTCATTATTCTCTTAGGATTGTGATCTTTACGCCTTTGAGATAAACTTTTCCCATTAACCCCTTCTGTGCAATGCCGTCTTTTTCCCCCTCTCGTTTTAATGGTATTCACGCTAACCCTGATGATTTTATTTACACAAGAAGAGGACTCGACTAGGGATGGATTATAAATATTCTCTTGCACATCGTCGCTACCGGTATCATTTCAACCCCATGAGCGTGATGGCTTGTTTACTTTGCTCCTGCTGCCGTCAAACCATCATCATCATCATCATCATCACGTCAAACCATCATCATCATCATCATCATCATCATCATCATCATCATCATCATCATCTTGCCCATTTTCCCACTTGCTGGTGGGGTAAAGTAGGGTCTAGAATGCAAGGAAAAAAAATACGATGATGGCGGGAAAACTGATGAACAACATGCACAATAATTGGACTCACACCAATTCACTCACCATTCAAGCCCCCGGAATCCTGGCTCCACCCCAAATTATTATATCTATCAGGAAAAGAAACCCCCATTAATGAAGAGATTAGTAACATCCCCTAATAACCCCTTCAGGCCGATGACGTATTTGTTCATTTCCTTCTTGCTACCTCCAGACGATTTTATTGGGCTGGGGGTGACCACTTATTGTCACCCTCCCTTCTTCTCTCCTCATCCTGCCATATTCTCTCCCCCCTCCCCCTCCTCCCCTCCCCTTCCTCCCTTCCCATACAGGTCCCCCCTTTTCCTCTCATCATTTCCTTGACCACAGAACCTTCCTCCCCCCTCCCTCCCTCCCTCCCTCTCTCCTTTCCCTTCCTTCTTCCCCCCCTTCCGTCTTCCCTCACTCCTCCTTTTCTTTCCTTTCCTCCCTTCCTTCCTTTTCTTTCCTCCCTCCCTCCCTTCTCTCATCTCTCTCCCCTTCCCCCCTCCTCCGTTCCTTCTCCTTTCCCTCTCTCACTACCTCTCTTCCATGTCCCTTCTCTTATCCCTTCCCTTATCACTCCTTTCCTCTCCCTTACCCCGTCTCTCCATGTCTATCCACCTTTTCCCCCACCTACCCTCCCTCCCTCCCTCCCCCCGTTCCTTCTTCTCTCCCCCCTACCTCCCCCCGTTCCTTCTTCCCTTCCTCCCCTACCACTCACCCCTCCTCCCTTCCCCCCTTTCCTTTCCTTTCCCTCCCTCCCTCTCTCCCTCCCTCCCTTTCCTGCCTCCCTACCACTCATAAAATCATGATTACTTCCCCTCTTCTGTTTCTCTTGTTTACACGCTTTTATTCCTCTTCCTCTCTCTCTTTCTCCATCCCTCCCTTCCTCCCTCCTTCCCTCTTTTTCTCTCTCCTTCCCATCCTTTCCCTCTGCTTTTCTTTCTCCCACTCATATCCCTTTTTCCTTCACAATTCTTTCTTCCTCACCCACTTTCAATTTTTTTCTCTTCCCTCTTCTCTTCCTTCTCTTCTTCTCTGCTTTCCTTCTTCTCCCTTAACTTTTTTTCCTTCTCCCCTTCTTCTCTCCTTTCCTCCTTCCTTCCCTCCCTCCTCCTTTCCCTCCCTCTCCTTTTCGTCTCCATCACTCTCCTCTCCCTCCCTCTCTTTCATTCTCCTCTGTTGCTTTCTTGTCGCTTTTGTATTTCTCATCTTACAAACTCTCTCTTACTTATTTCTTATATTCTCCCTTCCCTCTCCTTTCTCCACCCCCCACTCTGTCCTAGTGATTACATAGTGTATAGTTGTTCCTCTTCTTTCTCCTATAAAAATTTCCAAGCTTGTTATTTCTAGCAAGCATGGTGTTTTTTTTTCCCCCTATCTCTTTCCTGCCGGTTTAACTATAGATTGTGTGGTCGGTGGGGGAACGCCCGTCTCTTTCCATCCTTTTCTCTTACACACTGGTTAGATCTTAGTAGAATTAGCCTTTTTTCCAGCAGATAACCTCGTCTAATGCCTCTAATCTCTCCTCCCTCCACCACGCAACACTACACTTCATGAACATAATTATGCACAAACACAAGAGCACCACAGCCGTCCACAATCTCCAGCGGTCTATTATCCATCATGGTTCTCCTTCAGACGCTCCTCACACAGAAACTGGCCTTCCTAGAGACACAGATAAACTTCGCCAGTCTACAATGTGGCCATTATCCTTTTCTAATTCAGTGCACGCTCGTAATACAACTCACAAGCCTTCCTCCTCCCCTGCATTGCAAGGCAGCCTCTCACACCACAACACCCTTGCCTCATGCACCTCACTCTCACAGCACAGATAATCCTGCAACTTAACCGCAACAAAAGATCTCTTGAAGCGTCTAGTTTAAGTAGCCGAAATTCTGCAGTTCAGCGGGTTCAGGTTCAGATGATTATAGGGCGTCAGGGATGGCAGGAACAACACTAGCAACAACAACGACAACAAAACAATAATAACAGCACAATAGCAAGCAAAATAATAAAAACAACAAAACAAAAACAGCAAAACTCTAAAATTCATATCTCTTCTAGATGTTAACTCGCTTTTTATTTTTTCCCTCTCTGTTTACATTTTGTCTCCCCCTCCCTTCGTCTCTTCCTTCCTCTCTTCTATCTCCCTCCTTATGTTACTGACCTTTATTTTCTCCTTCCTCATCTCTCACTCCCCTTTCTCCCAACAATTTCCCTTCTTTCCCTTGCCTTTCCTCTTACACTTTCCTTATCTTCTTTCTCCAGTCCTTCTTATCTTCCTTCTTCTCCTCGTTCCCCCCACTCCTCTATTCTCCCTCTCCCTGACCTTCCCTCCTCCTCCCCTTTCTATTCTCTCATATCCTTCTGTTTTCTTCCCTTCCTTTTCTCCCTTCCCCCTTCCTCCTACCTTTCCTTCCTCCTCCCTTTCCATCCTCCTTTCCTTCCTTCCTTCTAACTCTTTCCTACCTCCTTTCCTTCCTTCTTTCCCTCCATTCCTTCCTTCTTTCCCTCCATTCCATTTTTCTATTCCTTCCTTGTCTCGTTTTTCCCTTCACTTTGCTTCTGTTCCTCTTTCCTTCATTCGCACCCTCTCCCACTACTCTTCTCTGCGCCGCCTTCCCCGTTTCTTTTACTCCCCTTCCCTTTCTTTTCCCCCCTGCCCTTCCCTCCCTCCCTTCCTCCCTCCCTCCCTCCCTCCCTCCCTCCCTCCCTCCATTCTCCTTCCCTCCTCTCTCCTCCCTTCTCCTCCACTCCCAATTCTTCCCCTCCCCTCTCTTCCCCTTCCCTCCCCTCCCCTCCCTCTCCTCCTGTTCATAACACGACAATAACACAATCCATCAGAGCGCTATGGAGATTATCATAATGTAAACAAACCATGTGCCAAATGGAGAGCAGTAAGATATAAGATAAATAATTGTAAGATATAAGATAAATAATTGTGAGATAAGTAAAGGAAAAGAGAGAGAGAGAGAGAGAGAGAGAGAGAGAGAGAGAGAGAGAGAGA
>JAGKTI010032696.1:0-11845 GCA_018397915.1 Birgus latro
CTACTTATACCTCTCTCTTGAGTCTCTCAACTTCCTCCATGCCTCTGATCACCATCCACTCAATATATGCTTTCTTTTTTTGCGCCACAGGTTGTCTCACCTCTTCATTCCAACATGTTGTTCCTTGCATCCCCTTTCGTCTTCTCTTCACCCCACTCACCACCTCACATGCTGCACACATTTCTTCTGTGAATATCTTGCACACACCTTCCACCTCCCCCATCTGCTCCAAATCATATTTATTCAGTCGCTCCTCCATTTCTCTCTAATATTCTGCTTTTTGTTTTTTTCCATCCTCTTGCAACCTTTCTACCTTCACTGTGTGGCCTACTTACTCCTGTCGTTCCCTCCTTCTATTCCTCCATTGCTCTTGAACCTTGACTTTCACCACCACCAAGTCGTCGTCGGATAGTCTACTCCCCCAACCTCTGTATGCTCTTGCATCCATTACACTTCTCATTCTCTCATACGCACACACATAATCAATCATTCAGTTGTCCACCCATCCTTCTCATCACTAGTTGCGTATACCCGTGGAACATTTTTTGCCTTAAGAGGGTATTGGCTATCATCAACCCCCTCCCCGCACGAATGTCCACTAGAGCACTGGCGTTCTCATCCACTTCTGCAGGCACGCCCCGCACAGCGACTACTCCATCCACCTTCCCATTCCCAACTTTTCCATTCATATCTCCAATCAAAAACACTTTCTCATACCTTTCAAACTTTTCCATGCACGCTTCCACATTTGCTCAGAACTCTTCTTTCACTCTGCTTACACAACATTTGTATTTCTGCTTTCAGTCTTACCCACACAATCCTTGACCCAACTGATCGAGACACTCTTATATTCTCCTTCCATCTCTTGCACACCTCTTTTGCCCTCTCACGCATGTACCCTCTCATGCATATACCCTCTCATGCATATACCCCATCCTTACTCCCACTCTCTCACATTCTCACCTTTTCATTTAGTCTCAATCAGTCCACATATGTCCACTTTTGCACCCTCAAGCACCTGGACAATCTTTCTCTCGTTCACCTCATCATTCGCACCCCTTATATTCCATTTTGCAATCCGTACCATGTCCTTTGTCCTGTCCTTGGTCGTCACCTGTTGGTCTGTCCTGGTCTACAAAAGCTTGTATTCTTAGTTAGTTGTTTTCCGGGGAGGGGCACTAACCCTTTATTAAGGTAGGCAAAAATATAACTTTACCCCTCTTCTGCACTGCCTGAATTGTTGAGGGCGGAGGTGACTAAATAGTACATCCCTTCTGGCCCAGTTGCAGGAGAATGTATCCCCCTCATCCACCCAGGATGTACGCTCTTGAGGGTAGGAAAGGACCAACATGGTGAAATGAAGAAGTGAAACAGGCTGTGGCAGAGGAGAAAACATATAATGACTGGATGTAAAATAGAGGAATGGATGATTTGGAGCGATGGAAAAGAGAGCTGTACGTAAAGAACAGGAGAGTTAAAAACAGTAGTAAGAAAGAGTAAGAAAAGAGTTGCCTTCCGTTCATCCATCTCACCAGCCACCCTCCTTACACGCACTATATTATACTTCTGGATCATTTTGTGTCTATTGAAGGTATTGGTTATTGCCAATCCCTTCCTCACACAAATGTCCGCCAGACCACTACCATTCCCATCCACGTTAGCAAGCAGGTAGGCTACTTCCCACTCACCAACCATCCCCTATACTCAAACATTCCCCATTTTTCATTCATGACTCCAGTCAAAAACAACTCTCTCACTCCTTTTCAAGTTTTCATGAACCTTCCAACTTTCGCCCAAAATTCATCATAAGCATCACCACACAGGCAATAACACATGATTACGAACAGTACCACAGAAACACCACTGTGGCTCAAATTACGTACTTATAAACACCATCACTTAAGCGTTACATCAACACCATAGACTTACAAACACGACCGTACTGTTTGTACACGAACACACCTTTAAACCACCACATGATCGTAACAAATACCACACCGTTATTAGCGTCGCATGGTCATAAACACTACCATATGACCATAAATAACATGCAACAGTCATAAGCAGCATTAAAAGTAAGAGCCCATGCATATTCATAATCCCCACCTGATGTCGAATTTCATTATCTTTATGAAAAATGAAGAAAGTTGTTTCGGTAAGCCTACGAATAATTACTGCTTTATTATTCAGTTCAGATCACTTAAGAATACATCTGAAGAAGAAACAGTGCAAGAGACAGGACATATTCAAGAGCCAACGGGCACCTTAAGTCGTTGCAGTGTATAAATTCTGGTATTAGAGTAGACACACAATTTTGTCTTAACTGGTAGGCGACAATGAGGTCTGACCATACTGCATTTTTTCTTTTTTATAATGTTCGGATAGCGGAGTTTTGATTCATTTTTATGTACAGACTTTGTAGGATCTCCATCTGTCTTCTCGGAAGACGGCCAGGACAGGAGAGAGGATGCAGGGTGGCAACCAGGTAACATACAGAGGAGAGAAACTTACTTACCTACAGGTACACAGAAAACTAGACAACGCTCAAAGAGCACATACCTCCGCCAATGCCACTGCCATTAGAAAAAGATCTGGATCCGGATCTGTGGAGGTATTGTGTGGAATACATAGGATCCGGATCCACCCCCAAATTTAATCAATTGTTCCTTGACCCATGGCCCAGTCTTCCACAAAATTTCATTGACATTCACTGTGAACTTTGGAGTTATTGTGCGAGATACTCCGGATCCGGATCCAGATGCGCCCCAAAACTTTAACCAGTTCTTTCTTGGTCCATAGCCAACTCCTCCACAAAATTTCACAATTGTGCTAGAGTAACAGAACATAAAACAATAGCCTATAACACTGATACAAGACCAAAACTAAGGAAGCCATTAACTATTATAGAAATATCAGAAACCTTGCCAAACTATATCTTTCTAAATCAAACTTTCTTCATAGACAAGCTAACAAACTACTAAACAACCCAAATGATGACAAAATGTTCTGGTCTTCCCTTAATTCATTCAAATCTAACTTCACTGCCACTCCTTCCATTCCACCGTCACAGTCCTCCAATGGAAATCTAGTAAGTGACCCACGTGGAAAAGCCAACCTCCTTGTTGTTATTTTTTCAACAAACTCAACCCCTAATACAGAAAATCACAATATTCCTGTACTTGTTTTTTTTCCCCTCAAATACTCGCTTTCAAGATTCACTCAAGATACATACAAGCCGTATTACAGAATCCCTCAGTAGACAAAGCTACTGGTCCAGATGAAATTCATTCAGTAATACTGTACTTAAAAGCTGCTCCCCAGTGTTGGCTCCTGTATTGTCTATAAAAAAAATTCGCTAATGCATCTGTACCTTAAGTTTTCCAGCCTCTAACTGGAAAAAAGCAAATATCCATATTGTTCCTAAAAAGGGGGCCACTTCTGATCCATCATACTAGAGACCAGTCACTGTAACTTCCGTTCTCGGTAAAGTTTTTGAGACACTAATAAACAAACACATAGTCAAACGCCTAGAAATCAAAAACATTAATCAATAATCGGCAGTATGGATTTAGACAAGAACGTTCAACTGTAAACATTCTTTGCCTTCTCACCCATCAGATGTAGGTCCTGTTCACACGGGGCGTTTTTAAACGCGGCGTCTACCGCCAAGGAAACGCGGCGGTTGTATGTGTCCGTCCCCAAGCCACACGTACCTCGAACCGCTGAACAAACGCGCGGTAGGAAGGGAAATGTGGATCGCGCGTTTGGACCAGCGGTTGAGAAAAACGCGAGGCAGCGTGTGTACAGTCCAATACACTACCATTGTCTTTGCCTAAGGCGCGTTAGGAAACACGTGTTTGAAAACGCCTCGTGTGAACAGGACCTAACAAAACAATAGACCAACATGGTGAAACACATACAATAGCACTTGATATTTCAAGAGCATTCGACAGAGCATGGCACCGGGCCATATTGTCTAAGATGTCACACTATGGCCTTGCATCACTGGTTCCTCTAATTTCTTCCTACCTTCATAACAGAAAAGTACGTGTCATGATAGATGGAATTTATTCCATTTCATTCCATAAATGTTGGGATCAGTTTTGACCCCAACCCTCTTTCTCATTCATCTAATTGACCTCCTGTCTGTCACTCACAACCCAATACACTCTTATGCTGACGACTCGACACTTCATGGTTCTTTCACATCTAATGCCTCCTTTATACAATCTGATGTTATAAATTCTCAAATAATCACAGCAATTCTTCTGAACCAGGACCTTTCTAAAATTAATCAATGGAGACAAACAAATCTGGGATCATTTAATGCTCAGAAAACTCCATCCATCCATCCATCATCCAACCCTATGTCACCCCACAGAAAAGCCTAGGAGCCCGGGGCTAGGCAAGTTGGTCCTGACATTTAAGATGAGAGTGAGCCGCCTCACTCATCCCTGAGTGGCATTACGTGAGCAAGAAACCCCAGCCACCGCATGGATATAAACCTTCACCGGCTCAATCCAACTGGAGCGCCGTAATTGCTCACTAAACCACCAGGCGAAAAAACTAAATGCATTAATTTCTCCAACAAAAAGAATCTCTCCGACTCCCACATAATTTTAAATGATGTCAATATTCCCATATCCACATAATTTTAAATGATGTCAATATTCCCATACCCATTGAAATTGATATCCTAAGTGTCACATTAAACACCAACCTAAGCTGGACAGCTTATGTTAAATCCCTTGCTAAAAGTGCTTCTAAAAAGTTGGGGCTTACGTAGAGAGTTCGTGAATTCTTCATTGACGAGCAGTTGGCCACAACATACAAAAGTCATGTGCGTTCTTAGATCGAATACTGTTCACCACTGGAGTGGATGTGAAGCAGTTGCAATGAGGCAGTTGGACAAAATTCAAAATAAAGCCATGAGATTAATCAATAATCCTGCCATTACGCAGGACCTTCCTTCATCATCAGTACGTAGAGATGTTGCACCTTTAGCATTATTTTACTGATATTTTTACCGTAAGTGCTCCAACAAACTTTTTTTTATGCACTGAAGAAGGAACTAAAGACCAGGGGCCCGAAAAACTGTCCCTTCCAAGACAAAAAAACAAAAAAAACAAAAAATTGCCAAATTCAAGATCCAGTCATTTCGAGTTGCGTGGACACACTGCGTTTGAAAGACTGGAGATCATAGGAAGCAGGAAAAACAGAGAGGGGGAGACAGTTCCAGAGTTGACCTGTTGCGTAAATGAAGGACTGGGAGTAACGGTAAACTCTTGCATTAGAGAGCTGGACAGAAAAGGGATGAGAGTTCGTTACTAGAGAGGTGCTACACACCCGTCGTAGAGGTGGAGGGATGCAAGTAAAAAGTTCCGAGAACAGTGACCATTGAAGTAGCGATAGAAAAGAGATACAGATGCAACAGTGCGGCGAAGTGACAGATGTTGAAGGGAGCCAGCAAGAGGAGGAGAGTCAATGAGACGAAAACCCTTTGACTCCACCCTATTGAGAAGAGCTGTATGTGGAGAGCCTCCCCACACATGCGAGTTGTACTCTACACATGGGAGAATAAAACCCGTGTATAAAGTCAACAACTGTGCAGGGGTTTAAAAAAAAAAAAAAAAAAAGGTACAGAGTCGGCTTAGCACACCTAATCTCTTGGAAGCAGATTTTACAAGAGATGTAATATGATCCATCCAAGATAAGTCTCAAGTGAATGAAACCCCAAGCATGTTCAAGGATGATGCAGGATTGGGCTGAATATTATTAAACATTAGTGGGCACTCCTGTGGAAGATTTTGTCGGGTTGATAGGTGTAAGAACTGAGTCTTTGATGCATTAAAAACAACAAGATTATTTTTACCCCAGTCAGAGATACGAGCCAAGTCAGACATTAGGTGTGCCATAGCCTCATCCCTTATTTGTTGAGGTACCTCCTAAGATGGACGTTGCGGGAACCGAATGGAAGGGTGAAGGGTAGAATCATCAGCGTACGAGTGGATAGGGTTAGATGCACAGCTTAGAAGATCATTGATGAATAAAAGGAAGAGAGATGGTGATAGGGCAGAGCCCTGAGGGACACCACTGTTGATAGGTCGAGGAGAAGAACGATGGCCGTCTACAACAGCGGCTATAGAACGACAAGAAAGGAAGCTAGAGATGAAGGCACAGATAGAAGGATAGAATCGTAAGAGGGCAGTTTGGAAATTAAAGATTTATGCCAGACTCGATCGAAAGACTTTGAGACATCAAGTGCAATGGCGAAGCTTTCGCCAAAGTCCTGAAATGTGGATGACCAGGAGTCTGAAAAGTAGGTAAGAAGATCGCCAGTGGAGCGTCCCTGACGAAACCCATACTGACGATCAAAAAGAAGGTTGTGATAGGAAAGATGCTTTAAAATTTTTCTGTAAAGAATTGACTCGAAAACTTTCGAAATACAGGATGTTAGAGCAATTGAACGATAGTTAGAGGGTTGGGAATGGTCACCCTTCTTTGGGACTGGCTGAATGAGAGCAAACTTCCAGCAAGAAGGAAAGGTACAAGTTGATAGACAAAGGTGAAAGAGTTTACCTAGGCAGGGTGTAAGCACAGAAGCACAGTTTTTGAGGACAACAGGAGGGACTCCATCAGGCCCATACACCTTGTTAGTATTGAGGTCAGTGATGGCAGAAAATATATCAGCTGAAGAAACTTTAATGTTAGCCATGAGGAAGTCAGAGGGGGGAAGTGATGGAGGAACAGCACCGGAATTGTCTAAGGTGGAATTGGAAGAGAAAGTCTAAACGAAGAGATCTGCTTTATCAGTAGAAGAAAGAGCTACAGAGCCATCAGAGTAGAAAAGGGGAGAGATGGATGATGAGATAAAGTTGTTAGAAAGGTTTTTGGCAAGGTGCCAGAAGGAGCGACAAGAATTTGAGTTGGAGAGTTGAGAGCAATCAGTACAGATGAAATTATCTTTAGCAGAGCGAAGAACAGACTTAGCACGATTCCCAGCAGATACATAAAAAAAATGTGATTCAGGGGTAGGTTGGCTCTGGTACCTTTTATAGCCCCTCTCCTTGTTGTGGACAGCATTAGAACAAGCGTGATTAAATCAAGGCTTTCTTGCATTAGTCAAAGGATATGAGAAGGGGATGTATGCTTCCATGCTCGAGAGAATAAACTACATAATACGCAAGGCACACTCAGATGGCTGCCTGCCATGGAATCATTCCAGGGAAAATCAAAGAAGTACTGCTTGAGGGCCTCCCAATCTGCAGCTCCGAAAGTGCCACGATCGACCTTTCTTTGGAGGGCCCACAGGCCGTACCGGAGGGATAGGACAGGTTAAGGTAATAAGGTTATGATCGGAGGAGCCCAACGGAGAGGAAAGATCAACAGTGTAAGCACAAAGATTAGTTGTTAGGAAAAGGTCAAGTATGTTGGAGCTCTCTCGAAGGCGGTCAGGGATACAAGTAGTGTGTTGTACAAGCTGCTCTAGGTCATTAAGGATAGAAAAGATGTAAGCTTGTTCACCAGGTGGATAAGTGAAAGGAGAGGAGAGCCAAAGGTGGTGGTGAATATTGAAATCTCCAAGAATGGAGATTTCAGAGAAAGGAGAAATGGATACAATGTGTTCCATTGTAGAAGTAAGATAGTCGAAAGAATTTTCATAGTCAGTAGAATTAGGGGATAAGTAAACAGCACAGATATATTTAGAGAATGACAGGAAAGAGGAAGCCAGAGAGTAAAGAATTCAGAAGAATCAAGTTCAGGAACACGAGAGCAAGATAAGTCGTTGCATACATACAGTATACAAAACAGCCACCTTTGGCTTTACAATGAGTATAGAGAAAGTAGGAGGATAAAGAAAAGGGTTTGCAGTCAGTTGCCTCAGACAGCTGAGACTCAGTTAGGAAGAGAAGGTGAGGTTTAGAGGAGGAGAGGTTGTGGTCAACAGAGCGGAAGTCAGAGGAAAGGCCGCGAATGTTTCAGAAATGAAGAAGTGAGTCAGTCAGTAGTTCCAGTCAGCTCGTTGAGTCGTCACCGGGAGAGGGGCTGATGGTGGGGGCATTTATGGTACCCCCCCCCCCGGGGACTCCGAGGCTTGGTTATTGGTCCCCATTTTCTTTTCTAATTTTGATAAGGAAGTGTAATGTGTACGTGCATTTGGTCTGGTGTTGATAGTTAGAGAGACTTGTACTGGCCTACTCTCTATGTTACTGAGACGTTCAAAAATTTCAGCAAAGGGGGATGGTCAGGAACTAGTCCCGATGGCTGATGAAACGGGAACTCCAGCTCTCCCTGTCATCAGCTTTCCATCCACCTTGGGAGTACTGCCCTGCTCGACTGGTGCTTCAATTGTGCCTCCCCTTCACATTTTCTCCCGAAATACTCGGGCAGCTGGGAGAGCCCATGAACTTAAGCTCTCTTCCCCGCACTGCAGAACCTCAGCTTATCAAAATTCATTCATCCCCAGAACTACTACTCTCTGGATTAACTTCCTGGGAGTTGCTTCCCGCAAACATTCAATCCACTTCTATTTAAATCCAGCTGTTAAAATATTTTATGAAAGGAGGATGCCTTTAGGCACATGGAGTTGCTGATTTATTTCCTTTGTTTTTCCTTCCTCCATTCACTGTTTCTCAAAGAAAGAATTAAATGCATTGAGAACTTTTGGAGATGTCGCGTGGACAGACAAACAGATAAACATAGGTGAAAATTATAACCTCTTCCAACTTCGTTGGTGGAGGTAAACATGCGTCAGTGACAGTGATAAGGTACACAGAGTGAATGTAAATCAATGGATAGTCACAGCATATGCATAACTGTTTAGACCTTTTTTTTTTCACTTTGGTTTTCCGTTCCCCCCCTCCTTCACCCTCCGAAATAACTCCCGTCCCCAGGCTGCGAATCACTGTCAGGACCCCACACGACTCAGCGCCTGTCCTTACCTCGCTTGGTGGACTGTTGGGAGGATGGTCTGCAGGAAGGTCGGGGAAGGTGAGGCGAGGGGCAAGGGTGAGCTCCAGCCTTCTCTCACACTCACACCTGCAAATCAAGTTAACATTCGGGTTGTGGATGAAGGGAATAAACAAATAAGGAAGATATAAGAATAAAGGATAGAAATAGAAGTAATGGTTTCAAGCTAGAAAAATTCTGTGTTAGTAAGGAAATAGGTAGAATTTGGTTTGACAATACAGTAGTGGACGAATGGAATAAGCTACCTAGTATCGCAGCTGCTGCCCCTTCCAGTGAGAGTTTCAAGCATAGGCTAGATAAGCATGTGACAAACAAGGGGTGGGTATAGGAAAAATAAAATCTTATAACCAGTACTAATTCATTCTTTTTCCTTTTCAGGTTACACTATGATAGTCTTTTGTTCTCCTTTCACACTTTCCTATTAAATGTCCACGCCAGTTTTTCTATACTGGGTGGTGTTCTTTCATTTTCCTGCCAGCTGGATGGTTTGGAGGTCGGAGGAGAGCCTTCTTTATTGCTCTGCTTATCTCATTCTAGTAGTTCAGTTACTCTTCTAGGAGCTGCCTAGCATGGGCTAACCGGCATACTACAGTTATCCTCACTTCTTCTTATGTTCTACTCTAACCGGCTTTGAAGCTTTCGTAACACCTCTCTCTTAGTTATTCATTGTGCACATAACACCTCCATAACCGCAGGTATGATATAGACGCCAACTACCCAGCTAGGAAAACGATATCAGTAACGTACAAGAGCAAATTAAATCGTAATATGCGAAAGAAGAGGTAATACAAATCCTCCTATCCCACACAGAACACAGCCTCTGGATCGAAGAATTATTACCATTTATGACTGCCACTTTATCGAATTCATATCTTGCTCTAAGATATTTATTTACTAACAATGCTTTAGGGAAGTTTACCCAGTTTAAGCAAAACTCTGGCAACTGCTTAACGTTTTCCTAGATATTTTTGTGCTTAGCACTTTTTAGCATCTTTGAGGAGCAAGTTTTGCGACATGAATCTGGTTTGGCAACACTTGTAATAAGTCGCATTTTTTTACTCCTCTCTCTCTCTCTCTCTCTCTCTCTGTACAATGATTGCTGTGGGTTGCAGCTGAATTAGTAGGCTATTACACACTCAGCAGACTTTATAGGTTAAAAGATATTTTGTTTGAAATACCCTATTCAAAAACCTAGCCCATCTCTATATTATATACATGTGAGGGAAGTGTTGTGCGTTGACAGCCACCTTCACCTGTTGAGTGGTCATCTGGGAGACATTCGAACAGGTTCCAATACCTTGCTGTTCTGGCTGTGAGGCACCGGAGATTCTTGCTCAGTCTTGATCTTGGCACCCCCACCAGCAGCTGGCTACACAACACCTTTCTCTCGCTCCTTTGTACTGCAGGAGCTGGTAGACGAAAGCTGGCCAACTGAGGCACTTGTTGGACCAGAGTGTTGTGAAGGACCGTCATGGTTCCAGAACCACGATAGTGTTCCAGTAAATCTAGTTTTGCAGGCGAAGGGAAGTCTTTGACCAGGTGAAGGGAACTTCTTCCATTTTTTTCCAGTTTGGTAAGATGTCTGACGGCACTGGATATCCGGACGAGTACTGCATACTCAAGGTGGGGTGGACTTGTGCTTTGTCCAGGATTATAAGTCCCTGCCGGCCAAGGTATCTAGCCAAGCGGGACAGGACTGGCACTGTGTGAAGTTGACAAATTTTGCCAGTGTGCCTGTCGTGTCCCAGAACAGTATATGGTCCTGAGAGGTACAGCCTTACCATTAATTTTTATCTTGTCCCGTATGGCAGCTTCAGCAGTGTAAGAGCGGAAGATAACCATCACCTGAGTCTTATCAAGGACAAAGTTAACTTGGCAGATGGTTCCCCCACTCTCTGACAGTTTCCCACGTGTTGTTGATGTGAACAGCCACTTGCGGGAATTATCACGGTTGTATGAGATGGTGAGCGTGTAGTCGTCGGCATACGCTTCCAGTTTTGGGTGTTGCTGGAGCAGGGCACTGATGAACATGTTCCAACAAAGCAGTGTAAGAACAGATTCCTTGAGCACAGGTGCACTGATTGGATAATTGTTGTGAGGTTTGACCAGAAACCACAACTCTAAGAATATTCCCCATTAAGTAGCCATCAATGACCTGCAAGAGATCGTCCTGGATGCTCTGGCATGGAGCTTTAACAGAAGTCCTTTATGTTACACACCCTGTTGATTACCAGGGTATCAAGGCCAACGTCTAGGGCTTCCTGCCGACCTTGCAAGAGGAGATCAGTTGCTGAGCGATAGGGTCTGCAGCCAAACTGTCTGCCTGAAAGCAGGTTGGGCTGATCAAAATGCTTGTTGATTTCATCAGGAATTACCTTTTTAAAGAGTTTGCTGAAAACTGAGAGTAAGGAGCTTGGCCGATAGTTGCTGTGATTGGATCTGGAGAGTTGCTTGTGGACTGGGATTACTCTAACTTCTTTCTAGAGGGAAGGCCGGGTGTCCTTCTCCACGCAGGGCTTGAAGAGGTATGTTATGGGAACTGCAAGTTCACAGTACACCTACGCAGGACATGAGGATTGACATCATTTGGACCTGTTGCTTTTTGTATTAGTTTTGCGAAGGTTTGCCTCAACACCTTGTCCCTTTGTACATAAATGTTATTCAGTTGTTCCGGCCACATCCATGGGAGGTCAGGAGGTGGCCCAGTGGGGTCAAAGACAGCCATATTATTGCTGACCATCCTTCCCAACAGTACGACATTTTGTAAGTTGCTTGGAGCCACTGTCCAATCTGATCTGTTTAGTGACGGGATATTTTCTTACCTTGGGTGCCCCTGTTTATCTCTCGCATAACCACCAGATCTTACTTCCTACCT
>JAGKTI010032697.1:0-11845 GCA_018397915.1 Birgus latro
ACCACTACCCTTCCTTCATCATTCTTCACACACTGCTCGCCTACAATGTCCCGATTATCTCTCTTCACCTGATTTGCCACCCTAAAAACCATATTTTTCCTTCCTTCATGATTTAGATTATCAAGTAAAAGTCTCTGTGACTCAGACTGAGTCACATATTAACTTATATCATACTTATACTAACTTATATATATTTATACTAACTTAAGTTATACTTAAATTACCCTTAAAATTACGGCACTACAGGGGGACCACTGATGCCATATTCATTGTTCAACAGCTTCAGGAAAAGTATATTGGAAAGAAATGGGAATTGTATTTTGTTTTTGATGATTTGGAAAAGGCCTTTGACAGTCCGTAGAGAGGTGGTGAAGTGGGCAATGAGAAAGCTAGGGTTGGAAGAGTGGTTGGTTATGGTGGTTATGGCCATGTACGTGGGTGCTCGCACCCAGGTAAGACTGAATGGAGTTTTGAGTGATGAGTTTTCGGTGAATGTTGGTGTGCATCAGGGGTCAGTTTTGAGTCCCTTGTTGTTTGTCATGGTACTTGAAGCCCTCTCACATGACTTCAAAGATGGACTCCCGTGGGAGATGTTGTATGGCGATGATTTGGTGTTGATTGCAGAGAATGAAAAGGAGGCGGAGGAAGGATTTAAGAAATGGAGAGATGGTATGGGGAACAAGGGCTGAAGGGTAAATGCAGATAAAACAAAAGTGATGATATCTAGGGTTGGTGGAGGTACAATCAGAGGAGAGGGAGAGTGGCCATGTGCAGTTTGCTACAAAGGTGTGGGAAGTAATTGCATCATGTGCAGTGTTTGTGATAAATGGGTGCACAAGAGATGTAGTGGTATTAGAAGTAGACTGCGAGATAATGCTGATTTTATGTTTGCGGCGTGTCGGGGAGAGCAGGTGGAGATTGTTAGGCGTGAGAGGGTTGAACTTGCAGGTGAGTCTCTTGAGTGTGTGGAAGAGTTTTGTTATTTGGGAGACATGTTATGTGCCGGAGGTGGCTGGAGCTAGCTCTGTTGCTAGGGTAAGTGGTTGGAAGAAGTTCAGGGAGCTGTTGCCTCTCCTGACATTGAGAGGGCTCTCCCTCCATGCTAAGGGGTCTTTGTATGCAGCATGTGTTAAGAGTGTGATGCTGTATGGTATTGAGACCTGGGCAGTAAAGGAAGAGGATATTTGCATGCTTAAATGTACAGAAATGACAATGATTTTGGTGGATGTGCAGTGCATCCCTGCGTGCAACGCCTGGGGGGGCTGGGTTTATGATGGAAGAGTTGAGAGGTAGGATGGGACTGGAGTGTATTGGTGTTGTGATGAGGAGATGTAGGTGGAGGTGGTTTGGACATGTGGAGAGGATGGGGGATGATAATTGGGTGCAGAGGGTGAGAAGTGTTAATATTGGGGGAGGGGTAGACCGAGAAAGGCATGGGACGAGGTCATTAGGTGTGACCTCAGGGTTAAGGGATTGAACAGGGTGGCTGCCAAAGATCGAGCAGCATGGAGAGCCGCCATTAGGTGACCAAAGCCGACGCATGCAAGCATGTTGGAGCCTTCAAAAATGAAATGGTATAAAGAATGTTGTAGTCGTCTATGTTTTGACGGGGAATTATCTGACGGCGAATTGGCTTCATGGCGAATTTTCCCGGAACCAGTCCACGTCCCTCCTCACAGCTTTGCTGCACATGAGGATATTTTCTCAGCTCCACACATTTTCATACTGTTTGAAATGTCCCCCATGCGCCCTGCATCATCTCCAGCATCGAGGGACCCCTCTGCAAAGAAGCAGCAGCACCATACTTTAACTCTGGGGAGGAAATTGGAGATTACGCCACGAGGAGGGACAGGGAGTCTCAGAGATTGGGTGTGCTTTAAGCCTTGCAGCTTCCACCGTTGGGACTGTGACCGAGAAAAAGGAGATGTACAAGAAAATGGCCACCTCATTCTCTACATCTACAGGTATTACTTACTTCTGCGGTTATTTTTTACTTCAAAATAGGAGGGGTAAAGTTTTGGTGGGGGGGGTCTGAGGGGGTCCTGGATTGCATCCTCCCCATTTATGTATATTTCAATGGGGAAAATTGCTCCTATATACGAAATTTCACGTTACAAAAGCTTTTTCCTGTCTCTATCCCTTTCGTGTATCGAGGACCCACTGTATTCCTTTTTTTTTTTTTTTTTTTTTCCACCCATCTTCTTTCCTGGAGAAACCATCTTCTCTCCTTAGCTGCAACTTCTATACCCTCATTCCACCACCAAGTTACTTTATGTCTTGGTGGGTCTCTAGTCCAACCACATACTGCATCAGTAACTCTCAAGAGATGTTCGTGTGGCCTATGTACTGTTCATTAATGCCTCTGTCAGTGGCTCCCTGTTCAGCCACCACTCTCCTCATCTCGATGTAGAAAACATCCCTTATTGCTTGGGGTTCTAGCTTACATATTTTCCTCCTACGTACATAAGTCCTCTTTTTCATCACTCATTCTTTATGTAACTTGTCACATATCAATAGTTTGTGCTGTTGCACACACTCCTCGCTTCCCATAATGTTAACATCCCTCACTGACCTATCAGCCCTGATTGACCAGAAAATAATCTGTCTGACTTTTGTTTCCCCCAGCCTCATATGTAATCAACATACTCTCTCTCTTTTCGTAAATTGTGTGTTGCATGCATTCGTGCTCATTGCCTCCCCAGACTCGAGTATCCTTTCCCCTTCCTAATTTCTTGTTCCATATGCACATCCTTCATGTACTTTTTCATATCCTTGAGCTGCTTCACCTACATGACCATTTAAGTACTCTCCCAGAACCACTATCTCATCATCCCCCATACCACCCACTACGTGTATTAAGTCATCCCAGAATCTGTCCTTCTCTGCCTCATCCAAGCCTGCCTGTGGAGCATATGTCAATATAATTGCAATCATCATTTCACCAAACAAAATTTTCACTACTAATATCCTATCACATACTCTCATAACAGTCATAACATATTCCACCCTTATGGTATGAGAATTTAGGAAGGGGAAAGGCTGTTCGAGTTTGGGGAGGCGGTGAACAAAATTACGTACAACACATATTTTAGGAAAGGAGAGAGTATGTTTATTGCATGCAAGTCTTGGGGTAAATAGTAGCCAGGTAGACTATTTCCTGGTCAGAAAGGCTGATAGGAGGTTGATGAAGGATTTTATAGTTATATGAGGTCTGTCCAGAAATTATCCAACCTTTGGCTTTAACCCGCCGAGTCCCACCGACGTACGATGCACGTTGCTACTTTTTCCGCAGACACACCCAACGACGTGCATCGTACGTCAATCAATTGCAAGGCCCATTGTGTGCACATTTTTCAACATTCGTGGGTGATTTTTGGTAGGCATATGTGGGAGACCTTCCTCTGCCTGCTGTCAAGCGGGGATACTGCCTGGCCCCACCTACCCCCTCCCCCCACACTGGGCAATTCACCTGTTAGCTGTAACCTGGCCAGTAAAGGTATGTTGTCCTATGGTCTCTCCAATGACGAAATTCATGGTGAAAGTGATTCCTGAGGTGGAGGACAAAGAAACAAAGAAGCTAGAGGTAGAAACAAACAGAAGTACTGAGGGGGTAATGTCGTAGAGGAAGGTGCCATATACTGGGGTTTTGGGTGAGTGAACAATGCTTATAAACGCCTATATTATTGTGTGAAAACCAATATAGACTTGTACTACACATAAATTCGTACCAAATAAATGAAGTAAATACGTAATTTAAAGTGGCTTGAATTAGTTAACCCTTCCATAGTTTGTTTTCTTTAGCCAGGTACCCTGAAAAAGAAGGAAAACATAAAGTTGAGTGACACCTACATCAACATATCTAACCCCAGGATCACGATTTCTCTGTGAATTTTCGATGTTTCTCACCAAAAGCGAAGGTTTCAGCCAAAAAACAAAAAGTCGAAAATCGGTTGGGACCTGGGGGTAGGCTGGATAAAAAACCGGTCGGGACTGGATGGGTTAAATAAATAAATGGGTAACCTGTTGAGCTTGGAAACTAATTCCCCTCAAAGTAGGCTCCTCTGACTTGACACATGTAGCCCAGTGTTCTTTCCACTAACTGAAACATTTTTCAGAGACAGTTTTCGGTATTTCCTTCAGGTGTTTTGTCACATTCATTATGATCTCTTCTGTCGTCAGAAATTGGGAACCCTCCAGTGGAGTTTTGAGCTTGGGGAATCACCAAAAGTTGCATGGAGCTGTGTCTGGCAAGTAGGGAACCTGTCGGACGTGTGGAGTGTTCTGCTTGGCCAAAAATTCTTGAATTGGTTAAAAGGTATGGGCAGGGCCGTTGTCATGGTGCAGCTTCCAACTTCCCGCCTTCCAAAAGTCTGGTCTCTTCCAATGAACTGTCACAAAGACGACAGACAACGTTGAGGTGGTAATGCATGTTGATGATCTGACCTTTTGTTGCGTATTCGTGATGCACAACACTAGGGTAGTTGAATAAAACTGTCAATATGCGAGTGCATTTCACCTTACTGCAGACTTGTCATGCATTTTTTTTGGCCGAGGTGACCCTGCATGCTTCCACTAGAACGACCATGCTTTGGTTTCTGGGTCATACCCATACACCCAAGTCTCATCTCCAATGATAAAAGTCTTCAGAAAATCTGGATTGCGATTTGCACACACCAACATGTCTTGAGCAATGTTCATTCGAGTGAAGAGATCATGAAGAATGCAACGAAGCACCTGCAGGAAATGCCGAAAGCTGACCTTGAAAAATGTTTCAGGCAGTGGAAAGAACGCTAGGCTACGTGTGTCAAGTAATAAGGGGCCTACTTTGAGGGGGATTAATGTCCTAGCTCATCTGGTTAGCTATTTATTTTTTTTAGAGCCTAAGGACGGATACTTTCTGAACAGAACTCGTCAGGAGCAAAGAGTGTGTGCAGCAACACATATTATTGATATGTGACATGGTGCTTAAGGAGCAGGTGATGAATGAGAAGACCTATGTATCTAGGAGGAAAATATGGAAGTTGAAAAGTCAAGCAGTAAGGGATGCCTTCTATAGCAAAATGAGTAGAGTTGTGGCTGAACAGGGAGTTGTTGGCAGAATTGGTAATGAACAGTACATAGCTCTCAAGAACAGTCTCCTGAGAGTTACTGATTCAGCATGTGGATGGAAAAAGGGCCCCCCAAGACGGTGAAGCAAGTTGGTGGTGGGGTGAGGGTGTACAGTATAAACTGCATTAAGGAGAAAAGAAGGCTTCTCTAGGAATGGAAATGGCATTGTACCAAAGGGGAATACTTGGCTGCCAAGCATTTGGCTATAAAGGAGATACAGTATATGGGGTCAAAGTCTGTGTCTGAGAAACTTTTACTGGATAACCTAAATAGCATTGAAAGGAAGAATGTGATATGTAAGTTAACAAACCAGATGAAGAGGAAAAACAGGGATATTATAGGTGGCTAATGTATGAAGAATGATGAAGGAAAAGTAGTGGTGGACATTGAGGATATTGAAGATGTCTGGAGAGAGCATGATAACCAGTTGCTGAATGAGGAGTTTGACTGGAACAGGGAAGGTTTGGAGTCGGTGGATCCAGTGTTTGGCCCTTGGTCTTTGATTGACTCTGTTACTGTGAGCAGGGCAATAGGCAGGAATCAGGTGGAGAAGGTGGCAGGTGTGACTAGGTTGATTGCTGAAATGGTGAAGGCTCAGGAGGTCTAGGAGATGGGTTAGTTACTGACTTGATAAATATGGTTATATATGAGTGTGTTGTCCCAGATTATTGGCTTTAGTGTGTGATTGTAAATATGTACAAGGGGAATGGCAATGCCCTGGGAAAAGGAAATTATAGAGCCATAAAACTGTTGAACCAGATAATGAAGGTATGATTAGAGAATGACTGAACACTGATGAGATACAGTTTGGGTTTATTTCAGGCAAAGGAACCACTAATGCCCTATCCATTGTTAGACAGCTTCAGGAAACACATATAGGAAAGTATTTTATAAACGAAAGCAGCTAACTTACTTATAACACCTAGCTTATTATATATCCAAGGTACAGCAGAGGAAATTACAATTAATCTTGTCTTTATTGTTCTAAATGCAGCTCAAAAAAATCTGAAAATAACAGGAATGAAAAACTGATCACAGTTCGCTTACCTTCAGCAAGCTATCCTGAAATTTCATTTACAATATATATTAGCGATTTTGGAATATAGTACCATGTGAAAAACCAAATACAGTAATCTTCCCACTACCTGACGTAATAGATCCAAAGGCATGACCACAAAGTGGTCTTGTCTGGATAGTGGCCCTGAAGCTCCCGCACTGGTCATCCATGACCCTGACCTGACCTAAATCAGAAAACCACCTACCTACCTCCCTACTGGACATACATAGCACTTGTTTAAGTCCCTTTTCACATAAATAATGCATACAAAGCATAAATTAATTGAATTTTAACCAAAAAATGATGATTTTGAGGTGAGTAAGGCATAGGTGTTCACAACTTGCCAGCATAGTGTAAGTAAGTATCAGACATGGAAATCACTATGAAAATCACCCTTTCTCACTTCCTATGCACTAAAATAATGAACACAAAGCATGAATTCATTTAATTTGAACCCAAAAAGGATGAATTCACTGAGGTGACAGCTTAATGTAAGTAAGTATCGGATGTGGCAGCTGCCATGAAAATCATCATTTCTCACATTTTATGCACTAAAATATGGGATACAAAGCATCAAATAAATAAATTGTTACCAGAAAAAAGATCACTAAGAGTTAGGTATGGCAAAAGTGTTCACCAGAATACAGCATGCTGAAAGTAAGTATCGGACATGAAAATCACTGGCATTCACCTTTTTCACAGCTTGTACACTAAAATAATGAACACAAAACATGAATTCATTTAATTTTAACCCAAAAAGGATGAATTTGAGGTAAGTTAGGTACAGGTGTTCACTGAGTTGGCAGCTTAGTGTAAGTACCAGACATGAAAATCACTGGCATTCACCTTTTTCACAGCTTGTGCACTTTAATACTAGTGGTAACAATGCATGAAAAAATAAATTGATAACAGGAAATTATAATTTACATTTATGGGAATTTTTTACCACTTTACAGCATGCTGCAAAAAGGTTAGACAAGAAAATCATTATGGAAATCATCTTTCACACAGTCTGTGGATGAGATTAATGATATGGGAAGAACAAAACAAGGATTTTTGATAACGTTAGGGTACTTACGAGAATGCTGCCACCGTCCTGATGTATAATCTGCTTCGTCCTCCCAGACTCTGACAATAATAAAGTTGCGCTTGAGGCACCTCCAGATATTCATAGAATCCTTGTCACTTTCGCTGCATGTTACACTCACCAGCACTTCTCACCAGCACTTCCCACAACGTTTCCCTTCCCATAACACTAACAGTCATGCATCACATCATCTCAGTGCACTGCACATCACTTCACATAACTGTAAATTCCCATGTGGTATAGTGGCGAGTCCTTGAAATGAGAGGAGAGCGGACAGAGGTGGGCAGCGCGAAAACACAGCTGGTCGCCGCGTGTGGGAAATTCAAATTGACGCGGTCCCAAGAAATCGGATTTTTTCCAGGTTTGGGGGCATTTTGGGTTTCGGCCATCAGCCTACTATGTCCGAACAGTGAGGTAACCGGATAGTGGACGTACGAAAAGTAGAGAGATTACTGTATACCCCTATTTACACAGTTTGGACCAGACCACCTGAGTCTCATTGCCCCAGGTGAATCGAATAGCCCCATCTTATGGTACCTGTATGTATACTGTATGTATGTAGTATGTATACATATATATATAAATGTGTGTATACAGTAATCCCTCCAATATCCAATGTAATAGAGCCAAAGGCATGTCCGAATACTGGATTTGTCCGGATATTGGTCCTGAAGCTCCAGCACTGGTTTTTCATGACCCTAACCTAACCTAACCTAAATCAGAAAACTACCTTCCTACCTCCCTATTGGACATGTATAGCACTTATTTAGGTCCCTTTTCACATAAATAATGCACACATAGCATGAATTTATTGAATTTTAACCAAAAAATGATGATTTAGAGGTGAGTGAGTCATAGGTGCTCAGAACTTGCCAGCATAGTATAAGTAAGTATCTGACATGGAAATCATCTTTTCTCACATTTTATGCACTAAATTATTGGATACAAAGCATCAAATGCAGTAAATGATATAAATTGCTACCAGAAAAATGGTTAGGTTAGGTTAGGTTAGGTTAGGTTATGACCGGACATGAAATTCACTGCCTTTCACCTTTTTCCTAGCTGGTGCACTTAAGAACCATGCATCGTTTCGTTTTTCGTTTCGTTTTTGAAGGCTCCAATATGCTTGCATGCGTTGGCCCTGGTCACCCAGTGGTGGCCCTCCACGCTGCTCGATCTCTGGCAGCCTCCCTATTCAGTCCCTTAACCCTTAAGTCACATTTAATGACCTCGTCCCATGTCTTTCTCGGTCTACCCCTCCCAACCCCTCCTCCAATATTAACACTTCTCACCCTCTGCACCCAATTATCATCCCCCATCCTCTCCACATGTCCAAACCACCTCAGCCTACCTCTCCTCATCACAACACCAATACACTCCAGTCCCATCCTACCTCTCAACTCTTCTATCGTAAACCCAGCCCCCCCAGGCCTTGCACGCAGGGACGCACTGCACATCCACCTAATCATTGTCATTTCTGTACGTTTAAACCTGCGAATATCCTCTTCCTTTACTGCCCAGGTCTCACTATCATACAGCATCACACTCCTAACACATGCTGCATACAAAGACCCCTTAGCACGTAAGGAGAGTCCTCTCAATGTCAGGAGAGGCAACAGCTCCCTGAACTTCTTCCAACCACTTCTCACTCTAGCAACCGAGCTAACTCCAGCCCCACCTCCGGCACATAACATGTCTCCCAGATAGCAAAACTCCTCCACACACTCAAGAGACTCACCTGCAAATTCAACCTTCTCACGCCTGACAATCTCCACCTGCTCTCCCCAACACACCGCACACATGAAATCAGCATTATCTCGCAGTCTACCTCTAATACCACTACATCTCTTGTGCACCCATCTATCACAAACACTGCACAAGATGGAATTACTTCCCACACCCATGTGGCAAACTGCACATGGCCACTCTCCCTCTCCTCTGGTTGTACCGCCACCAACCCTAGATATCATCACTTTTGTTTTATCTGCATTTACCCTTAAGCCCTTGTACCCCATACCATCTCTCCACTTCTTAAATCTTTCCTCAGTCTTCCCTTCATTCTCAGCAATCAACACCAAATCATCAGCATACAACATCTCCCATGGGAGTCCATCTCTGAAGTCATGTGAGAGGGCTTCGAGCACCATGATAAACAACAAGGGACTCAAAACTGACCCCTGATGCACACCAACATTCACGGGAAACTCATCACTCAAAACTCCATTCACTCTTACCTGGGTGTGAGCACCCACGTACATGGCATGAAAGAATTAAATTAAAAGCAGGAAATTATGATTAACACAATGTTAGGTTAGGTTAGGTTAGGACCAGACATGAAATTCACTGCTTCCACCTTTTTCCTAGCTGGTGCTCTTAAGAACCATGCATGGAAAAATTAAATTGCAAGCAGGAAATTATGATTAACATTTTTGGTAATTTTTTAAAACATTTACAGCATGATGAAAACAGGTTAGGCATGAAAATCTTTATGGTAAGCATAGGATAGGTTAGGTTAGGTTAGGTTAGGTTAGGTTAGGTTAGGTTAGGTTAGGTTAGGTTAGGACCGGACATGAAATTCACTGCTTCCACCTTTTTCCTAGCTGGTGCACTTCAGAACCATGCATGAAAGAATTAATTTAAAAGCAGGAAATAATGATTAACACAATGTTAGGTTAGGTTAGGACCGGACATGAAATTCACTGCTTCCACCTTTTTCATAGCTGGTGGACTTAAGAACCATGCATGGAATAATTAAATTAAAAGCAGGAAATTATGATTAACACAATGTTAAGTTAGGTTAGGTTAGGACCAGACATGAAATTCACTGCTTCCACCTTTTTCCTAGCTGGTGCACTTAAGAACCATGCATGAAAGAATTAAATTAAAAGCAGGAAATTATGATTAACACAATGTTAGGTTAGGTTAGGTTAGGACCAGACATGAAATTCACTGCTTCCACCTTTTTCCTAGCTGGTGCACTTAAGAACCATGCATGGAAAAATTAAATTGCAAGCAGGAAATTATGATTAACATTTCTGGTAATTTTTTAACACATTTACAGCATGATGAAAACAGGTTAGGCATGAAAATCTTTATGGTAAGCATAGGTTAGGTTAGGNAAAAATTAAATTGCAAGCAGGAAATTATGATTAACATTTTTGGTAATTTTTTAACACATTTACAGCATGATGAAAACAGGTTAGGCATGAAAATCTTTATGGTAATCATAGGTTAGGTTATGATAGGTTAGGTTAGGACTGGATATGAAATTCACTACTTCCACCTTTTTCCTAGCTGTTGCACTTAAGAACCATGCATGAAAAAATTAAATTGCAAGCAGGAAATTATGATTAACATTTTTGGTAATTTTTTAACACATTTACAGCATGATGAAAACAGGTTAGGCATGAAAATCTTTATGGTAAGCATAGGTTAGGTTAGGATAGGATAGGTTAGGTTAGGTTAGGTTATGACCGAATATGAAATTCACTGGCTTCCACGTTTTTCCTAGCTAGTGCACTTAAAAACCATGCATGAAAATATTAAATTGAAAGCAGGAAATTATGATTAAAATTTAGGGTGGGGGATGATAATTGGGTACAGAGGGTGAGAAGTGTTAATATTGGGGGAGGGGTTGGGAGGGGCAGACCGAGAAAGACATGGGACGAGGTCATTAAATGTGACTTAAGGGTTAAGGGACTGAATAGGGAGGCTGCCAGAGATCGAGCAGAGTGGAGAGCCGCCATTAGGTGACCAAGGCCGACACATGCAAGCATGTTGGAGCCTTCAAAAACGAAAACGAAAACGATTTACAGCATGATGAAAACAGGTTAGACACGATAATCATTATGGAAATCATCTTGCACCCAGTTTATGCATGAGATTAATGATATGGAAAGAACAAAACAAGGAATTTTGATGAAGTTAGGGTACTTACGAAAAAGAAGCCGCTGTCTATAACTCGCTCTATCATCTCAGACTTTGACATGAAGAAATTGCACCACACAACCTTAGCAATTTACAATCACCAGCACTTTTCACTAACACTTTCCACAACATTTTTTTTGCATAACTGGAATCACATCACTTCATTGCACTGTACATAACAGTAAATTCCCGTGTGGTCTAATGACGAGTCCTGGAGCCTGAACTTCTCATCAGCAGCTTTCAGCTCTGTTCCACGTACCAACACACCTGCAGCACGTTGTTGTCGTTACCAAATCAGCGTGGATCGTCGATGTCTGCATATCTAGGACCAAACATCACCTTCCTCTCCATGTTTCGTTTGGTCTTCGAAGCGAAATCATCCATGTACTGCTGTAGTTTGTCTCGGGACTTCTTGATATCAAACAAGGTGGAGCAAGGGAGATTGAATTCATGACGAATCCGTGATGTCGGCCACCCGACGTCCATCTTTTCCAATAGCCTTCCCTTTTCTTCTCCAGAGTCAGAACCACTTTCTTCCTCTTTTCAGGAGGCGGGGCCATCATCACACACATGATGAAGAAGGTGAAGAGCAGTATCAAGCACTGTAGGAGGTAGGGTATCACCACAAAAGCAATCACTTCGGCCGCCATTGTCGGAGGTGTTCA
>JAGKTI010032698.1:0-11845 GCA_018397915.1 Birgus latro
GTGTGTGTGTGTGTGTGTGTGTGTGTGTGTGTGTGTGTTGCATGTGTCTGTATATATGTATGCATTTATACATAAATGTACGAGTATATGTGCCTATGTGTTTGTGAACGTGTGTGTGTGCATATGTATATATACTATATATGTATGTGTTTCTCATATCTATATATGCATGTGTACGTCTGTGCGTTTATTTCTAACCTAGTCTTTCATAAGATTTTATGTGCTGTGTAAGCTTTTCTATTTGTTCACTTTTTCATGTAGCATCGTGTTTCCTGTGTTTGTATTTTTTTTTCCAATGTTTGCGTCACTATTATTTGTTCTTATGTGCCCTTCCTGCTTGGCCTTCAGCGACAACGTTCCCCAGGGTGTTGGAGCTTGTAGTGTATGGCAGAAAAAGAATCTAAATAAAATAAAAACGTGTTACAGCTACGTGTTGTAACGTAATTCGAAATAAGAGAAAAATGCCTTAATTCAGCTACTTCAGCAGATTATTTGGCTTCCAGAGTGTTTAAATTTTTGTTCCTAAGCCAATTAAAAAAAAGAAAAAAAGTATTCTTTAGACAATTACAGCGAACACTAAACATCTGGATCTTTATATCTGTTTGTATAGCTTTCATATTTTCATGATACTGGAAGTCGATCTGTAAGTGCTGATTTTCCTGCCATCTCCTTTGCCTGTATCATGAAGTTTCAGTTTCCACTGTATTTTATGCTTGCGTGTTTGAGCGTAATTTGTTTATGTCAGTGTAACTTGGTTTCTGATTATCTTTATCTTTTTGTCATCTTTTTTTGTGCCTGCATCACGAGGATTCAATTTAATTATACTTTACGTTTGTGCGCCTGTAATTTCTTCATCGGTATAAAGTGGTTTCTGCTTGTCTTTATTTTTCTGTACCTCCCTTTGAAGTCCTCTGTGCCAGCATCCTGTGAATTCAGTTTCCTGTGTACTGACGTGTTTCATCATGGATTCCTCAGTATCACATCCACTGTAGTCCTTTTGCCTTAATTTGGCCTACATTTTTGTCCTTATGCAGCCTATTTCTCGTTGCTCAGTGGCAGAATAAGACAATACTATAGGTCTCCATCATTTTCATGGTACTTCTTCACGACTAGCATTAACTTCTAGTGTTAATATCTTGCTATAACTCAGTATTCAAGATGGGGAGATGGCAATTTTATGCCATGCACCTCTGCTTGGCCCAGATTCTCGATATATATATAATAATTTTACCAGGACTCCTTTTCTATACTCGTTTTAGTCTAACAGCCTAAAATTCCCTTCTCTCCATCTCCAATGCTAAGCTGTAGCAATAGATGAGCACTAGAAAATGATGCTAGTCATGCTAGTCATGAAGAAGTGCCATGAAATAAATGTCAAGCAGTAGATTTGTTTATACTGTCACTCAGCAACATAGAGTGCAAAAGGACGAAAATCTGGACCAAATTAAAATCATTTGAGTATAATTTATTTTACATATATCCCGTTAATAGTTTCTTTGTGTTACTTAGCTGAACTGTGTTAGAATTCAATAATCATAAGGCCCATACAAAAGAACAGTACGGTGTTAATAAAGAGAATAACTCGCTAAGGAAGAGGTGATAGAAAGTGTCATTAGTCGACGAGATAACGAGTCCATGGTTCATATTCTTGTCTTTTTAGGAAGCTCCCTCACTCCTCTTCTTTACCGATTTATTTTTGGATACGGATAGGTAATATCATCTTTTACGTTCCTTATGCAGAGTATGACGATGTTAGAATGAGTTAGATGACACAGAAGAGGGCGACAAGGTGTAATAAGCAAAATAAATCGCTTAGCCGAGCGAGAATACCGCCTCATATTTGTTGTGCTGGTCTGTCTTGCTTTAGCTCCATAAATGTCACAATTTCAGTTATCATCGTAAAGCGCGCGCATGGATGCACACATAAATGAAAATATATACACACACAGATACTGGTATACGCACCCACACGCACCTACACGCAAGCACGCGCACACACACTTTATAGATCATTCTGTCTATAAAAATGTGTGTGTGTGTGTGTGTGTGTGTGTGTGTGTAATAGGAACAAAATAACTCGAACAGTTTTATCCGATTTGATCCAAACTTGCTGAAAGGGTTGAAGGACAGGGGTGAGGATGTGTATTGCTTTAGAGAACAATAGGACAAAGGTCAGGGTCACACAGCTAGATGAAATGTTTACCTAACAAAATCAACTTAAACAGTTTTCATCCAGTTCTGACCAAACATGGGGGAAAGGTTAAGGGTGAGGCAAAAATGAAGTGGTTCACCTTTGAAAACAATCAGTCGAAGGTTAAGATCACAAGACAGAGTCAGATTACGACCCATGTGAGTGTTTAACAAAAATAATTCAAACGGGGGTAATTCAGTTGTAGCCAAGCTTGGTGGAAAGGTTGAGCATCAGCAAGGAGTAAATCTCTTGCCTTTTAGAATAACAGGTCAAAAGTCAAGGTCATGGGGCGAGGTCAACTTACATAGAGTCTACTCGATTTAGACCAAACTTTGTGGAAGTGTCGAGGGTAAGGCAAAGAGTGAAGAAAAATGAAAATAATCAGTCGAAAACCAAGGTCACTGGGAAAGGTCAATAGCCATGGTTAGCACTAACAGTTCTGATCTGATCTGAACCAAACTTGGCGGAAGGGTTTAGGGTTAGGCACGAACAAAGGGATTCAGTTGTGAAAACAATCAGTCAAAGGTCAAGGTCACAGGGCCAAGTCAATGTTCTCCCCGTGTGTCTGTGTGCGGACAAATTAGCCAAGACAGATTTTATCTGATTTAGTTCAAGTTTGGGGGAGAAGTTGAGGCCCACCCAAAAGGCTGACCTATTGGTTTTTAGAAAGGGACAAAGGTCAAGGTCAGAAAGAAAGTTATTGCATAAGGTCAAGGGCACTGGGCAAAGTCAGCTCAGTTTTGATTTGGTCTGAACCATCACTGGTGGAAGGGTTTAGGGTTATATAACAATGAAGTAATTCGATTTTGACAGCAATACAGGGATGTCTAAGGTGAAGTTTACATGGCAGGGTCAAATATTCGTCCCCAAGACCAGTTGGTGAGGGCGACTGTTGCTCTCGGAGTTCTTCTTCATCTTCTTCTCCTTCTACAACAACAACAACAACTATTACTACTACTACTATTTCTACTTCTTCTTCGTCTTCTTCATCATCTTCTTCTTCTACTACTACTATACTACTACTACTTCTTCTTCCTCCTCCTCTTCCTCCCCCACCACCTCCTCCTCCTTCTCCTCCTCCTCCTTTTCTTCTTCTTTCTTAACTAGCTGTGAGAAGGCAACGTTTGTGTAGCTAATTAGGGGATCATGTCATCGTCACCATCGCCAACACCATCACCATCACCATCCTTCGTCTTCGACTGCTTCTTTGCTCATCCTCATCATGGCAACACAAAGCGAATGAGTGTTCCAGCTTTTTCCACTCTGACCCATTTGAAGAGAGAGAGAGAGAGAGAGAGAGAGAGAGAGAGAGAGAGAGAGAGAGAGAGAGAGAGAGAGAGAGAGAGAGAGGAAATGGCTGTCACAAATCGCAGCTGCTTCTCAAAACAGATAAACGCCTTCAGAACGACGACGTATCCTTTTCCGTCCTTGTGTACAACCGGACACCAGTAACCCCTTCACTCCGATAACGTATTTTATATTTTTGTTTTCTACCTCCAGACGATTTTATTCACTTTAGAAGAAATTTTCGACCTAGCGAGGTTATATGAGAAATCCCGAACGAGCCAAAATCGAAACCCAAAATGGAGACTGGAATTTGAATTTTTTGGGGACCCACCGACTCGTATAATTTTTACGACGCTACCCGTGGAGGAAGTCTGAAGGCGCCATGAATACTAAATAAGTAGATAAATAAATATACTGTTGTTTGAGAGAAGAGGTTTGGCCAAAAAAGTACAGGAGGTGAAATAAAATATAGTGCCACATTATCGCCGGGTTTATTTAATTTCATCTAACCTACCGATACCCGTTTGCGCTCAGCTAAATCCCTCTAGTATTTTATCCAACGTACCAACAGGCGATTATAAAATGTTTGTTTTTGTGGTTGTGTGGTTCATTTTGACGGGAACCCAGTGGACTGCAGGCTGAACTTGTCCCTATCCCGCAGTCCACCATCCTTTTCTCGGGGGATAGGGAGGTACTTGAGGGTCGTTTGTGTAACCGCGCTGTCGATCCGTCTAGTTATACCGGTCTTTCGTTAGTATATATATTTCACTTGTAAATGAATGAATGAATGAATAAATAAATAAATTAATAAATAATCTGTCCACGTGTCTATCTATTTATCTATGTATCCTTTATTCACCTCCCTGCTAACTGAAGAAAAAACTTGTAGATAGCGAGAACAAGAAAAACACATCCCCGGGCTAAGGGCTCTCGCAGTGTAGGGGTTACGAAATCAATCACAAAGGAATTCATCACAGGAAACTCTCTTTCCCCACACTTGCACGGGCACGCTCAGTCAGTCAGTCAGACAATCAATTTATTAGTTAGTCAGTCAGTTAGTTGGTTAGGTAGTCAGTCAGTCAGTCAGTCAATTTATTAGTTAGTTAGTCAGAGGTTAGTTAGTCAGCCAATCAGTCAGTCAGCCAGTCAGTCAGTCAGACAATTTATTAGTTTGTCAGTCAGTCAGTCAGTCAGTCAGCCATTAATTAGTTAGTCAGCCAGTCATTCAATTAATTAGAAAGTTAGCCAATTAAGTAGTAAATCAGTCAAACAGTCAGCCAGTCATAAAGGCGGTATATCGTTCTTGTCGCCGCTAGCTTGTTTAACTCAGTATAGGAGCAAATCTTTGATGAGGAAGTTGTAAATAGCTCACAGGAACCCGAGCTAGTGAAGGATGTGTCAGGGATCCTATTAATCAACTTTTTTTTGAGCTGTTGTGTTTAATTTACTTGTTTATTGTCCGATTCGCAAAGCACCAGGCTAATGAGAGCAACACCACGGGTTTGATATGTTCTTGCTGGAGAAAACTATAACATAAAACTTCCCTATGTTCAAACCACTGATCCTACAGCATTCATTTCCACACGGTATACTGTCATGGCCCGTCCCCACCCCCATCCAAATTCCAAATCATCTCATCCATTTCTTTTTCATTTCTTCGTCTTCTTTTTTGTCCCCACGCTCATTTCTTTACCCTCTCCTCTCGACATTTTCACGCCTGAAGGATATTTTGAAACGAAGCGTCACGACACTCAAACCACTGATCCAACGCACCTCACAGTTATAATTCCATGGCTGTACATACCTGTTCTTAAGACGCAAGGATACCCAGCTGGAGAGATAAAGGAATAGCTGTGAAAGTGTTATCAAAGGCGTGAGGAAAGCCCTTCCTCTCTCTCTCTCTCTCTCTCTCTCTCTCTCTCTCTCTCTCTCTCTCTCTCTCTCTCTCTCTCTCTCTCTCCAGTGGAGAGCCACAAGGAATAGTTTTACAGCTCGTTTTCTTTAAATTTACATACATGACACTGGTGTTCAGTAGGTTTAAAATATAACTTTATGTTTTCATTATATGCAGACGACACTGAGGTTTATGAAATTATTCTTACCGACAGTGACATGCTAAATTTGCAATAAAGTCTGGGCAAAACTACGGAATGGTCATCTCAGTGGCATATAGTGCTTAATGTAGACAAATGGCAAATGTAAAAAATCAGAGGTAGCAATTAAAAAAAAAAAAAGTACACTAGCCAAGAGCGTTTCTAAAGACATAGTTTCACAACAGTGTCTTGAAGCTGTCAGAAAAAAAAAAAAAAATCAATATTAGGATTCACGAACAAAAATCATATCAAATTATATCTCTCATCCCATCAGCGGAGCCATCTGACGCCACAGGTGGAATATACAGTGCAGTTTTGGGCTCCTCACCGATGTAAGGATAGAACAAAATTAATATCAATACAGCGCGGAGAAAATAAATTAATACGTTCCCTAACCAACAAAATCTATGATGAAACGTTCAAAAAATCGAACTTATTTTCTTTATCAAAGTGTCGGCTGCGAGGAAAATTAATTGACTGCTTTAAAACCCTCGAGAGTTTTGAAAAGGTAGCTATTTTCAGTGTACTCACCTTTGCCCTTGACCTACCTGCACATGGAAGGTATAATAACAATAACGATAATAATAATAATAATAATAATAATAATAATGATAATCATCATCATCATCATCATTATAACCTTGAGGTAACAAAGTATTTCCTCACCAATGACCTGACTGACTAGAATGAATCTGGTTTCCTGATGTGTGATACAGAGCATCACCACACACATTTTCAAAAGAAAAGATGATTACCTATCCTCACTTTTTTTTTTTTTTAATTAAGGCGAAGATGCACTTGACAGGTTGATGATGACTGGCTGAATGTAACACTGTTTCATGATCTCTTTATTATTAACTGACAAAATATATATATGAGGGGGAAATTTGAGTTAGTAAATGTTATTTGGACATGTTGCATTCAGCCAATTATCACCAACCTGTCTAGTGCATCTTCGCCTCAATATAAAAAAAAAAAAACAGAGTATAGTTATGAATGAGATAGTATAACTCCTTCAACACCAATATATAGTCTTCCTAATAATAATCACATAAGTACCAGCACAGACAAAAAACAGCTAAGCATCATTTAGGTGTACATCAGTTACTATCAGTTTATTTTGGTATCATGTGCCTGTCCATTGGTGCGTGTCGTATTGCCTAAGTAACAAGACAGACAACAAAATGAACGTTTATCAAATACGAGTAGGTGCTGTTTGATTATGAACACCTTATTGTATTTATATTGTTGGTGTTATGTAAGTCTCGTTATTGTGCAAACTGCATTATGAACACCTTATTGTGTTTATATTGTCGGTGTTATGTAAGTCTCGTCATTGTGAAAACTGCATTATGAACACCTTATAGTATTTATATTGCTGGTATTATGTAAGTCTCGTCATTGTGCACAATGCATTATGAACATCTCATTGTATTTATATTGTTGGTGTTATGTAAGTCTCGTTATTGTGCAGACTGCATTATGGACACCTTATTGTGTTTATATTGTTGGTGTTAAGTAAGCCTCGTCATTGTACAGACTGCTTTACGTAATACTGAAAAGTTACGGACTTAAATAAGTAATGCTGTGTGTAGTTATGTATAGATAAGAGAAAAAACTAAGCATATAAGTACTTGACAAGTAGTATTTTTCTTTTGTAAAATAGTTTAAGTGGCTTTATTTTAGTACAAATTTCTGCCATTCCTGAGAATTTTTTTTTTGTTCAGGAATTTCAGTCTTGCAAACTCTGTCCTCTACTCAATTTTCCTATGGGGTTCATTGCCTTGGGTGGGGCTGGGGGATCTGGAGGGCGGGGAAAGACATTTCTCACGCTTCCTTGCTCTTAAGAGTGTTGTATCATACTTTTTTTTAGCCCACGTCTGACAATTTAATTCAGTTCAGGGTAATCCGCTGCCGTCAACGAGCTAATTATTTACATCCGTTGACGGGAGAGAGGAGGGGGTTCCAGGTAAAAGTTTCTGTGCCGAGAGTGAAACGTTTCCTGACGTGGTGCAGTACAGTTGGACACAAAAGTCCGTTTTGCCCCTCCTGTCTCACCACTGGACACCTTAGGCAGCGTACACACAAAGTGCTTGCGCGGGTATGAGCTCTGAGTCCCTGTAGCATATAGAATTTTCGGCTGCACCCGCCCGCGCCCTGTGCACAACTCCTACCCACACCAGCAAGAATTTGGTGTGGACGTCACCATGGACGTTTGAATGTGACGTTGTGGACTGGGTTGCGTATCATCGCCCATCTGTGGGTGAGAAATATGCACGTCCACTACGTCTCATTTAAACATATGTAACAATAAGAAAAAAGAAAAGGCAGGAGAGATGAACATAATAATATTATTATTGTTATTACTTAAAAATCTAACTCTACATCAATTTACGTACGCTACAGTCGTGCGATTTTATTCAGTTTAGTAATGGCCCCCTCGTACTAATGAGTAATTGAAGGCCGTTTCTAACCCCGCCAGTCCGAAAGGTCTCTCCTAAGCTGCATAAAACTGTCTGGTCACAGCAAAAGTGAAACAGGAAGTGCATTCTCCGGCTCAGGGGATCAAGTCTTTCAGCATATTCTTTCTAGAGTCCACATTTATTTAATAATAATTCAACTGAAAGACCCGTAACCTTGTTTTTAGCTTAGTAGATGGCCATGTGTGGTGAGACTGGAGGATAATTTTGACGAGTAACCAAGGAGACTCGTTCCTACCTCATCGAATTTCCTGCAACCACGAATGAGTGTACAAGTTGTAAAAGTGGCTCAGTTCCACCAGACGAAATGAAACCGACTATAGTACTGAAGGAGGCAGCAAGAGTAAAAACATAATAATAATTATATCTCGGTCTAAGGTAGGCTAATAGGTGGGTGGCTATCATCGACCCTGGAAGGACTATCATGAGTGTGATATGCAGTTACAAGCGTGGAAATTATATTCCATTTACTCTAACTTGCCCTAAATATGTCATCTCTCCATCTTGAATGCTGAGCTGTAACAATGGATTAAGACCAGAACATGCTGCTAGTCGTGAAGAAATAAGCTGCAGAAGGATGAAGAAGGGGGCCAAGTTAAGGTGAAATGCGAACAGCCACACAAGTATCAATCTTAGGCAAGAAATATTCAGCCAACAATAGTCACTCGACGATTTTTCTTCTGAGTAACTATGCATTGAGTCAAAACAACCTGCGACTCCCACAGTTACAAACCTTATCGCACGTCTTAAATTTCTTTTTTCCCACCAACTTCCAGGAATTATTTGGAAGAAATTAGTTGCTTTTGGCACTTGGTTAAGAATTCAGTAAAAGACAAAAAATGTGTACTCTGATCAACGCCAGTACTGCGATTTCTCAAGAGGAAACATGGCCTAATTTTAAGATTCAGTTTAGCTTAGAAAACATCATAGTACTGCAGGAGGTATGAGATTTTACAGCGAGGAGCAAACTGGTTCAATATGGGACCTGGTAAAATAACCAAACCCCTTTCACGGTAACCTAGACCAGATTTTCGTCCTTTTGCAGCTTATTTCACGTAGATGGGTGTTAGAAAAAAAACGATGCTACGGTGCTGCATCCGTTATATAACACTTCCTCGTAACTAACACCATTTTAAGCTACCAATCCATTGCTACAGCTCAGCAGTCAACATGGAGACACGGCAGTTTTAGGCCAAGTTGGAGTGATAACATTATAGTGAAGTTTGGAGGCAGTGTCAGTTCAAATTGGTATCTCTTGATCTCCTTATGACCGTGATTTTGTTCTAACTAACGCCAGACGATTTGATTTAGCTGACAATAAGTAAATGCTCAAAAATATTGAGGCTGTCGTTATTAATCCTCTCACATGGCCGGGACAACTCTAGTACTCACATCCCGCCATACCAGACGATTTTATTCATCTGAGAGTAGCTCACAGAAACATCAAACTTTTACTCATTACCGTTAACCTTTCATGGTCGTGACAACTCTCAGTATTATATTCCACCTAACTCCGGACGATTTTGCGATTTTATGCAGCTTAGAGTAGGCCACAGAAGCTTCAAAAATTTTAATCCCACCACCAACCCTCTCATATGGTCGGAAGAACTCTAGCATTCCAATCCTACTATGCTAGACGGTTTTATTCAGCTGAAAGGGAGTCTAGAAGCCTTAAAGTGTTTGAAATAAATGTTAGTTATTACATTGTTCTTTTTTATCATTCCATTTATATTGATTCAAGTACTGTGTTTAATGTTTACCATACAAAAGACGGAAGTGTTAAAACATTCATCTACTGTTTTCATACAAATTTTTGAGCTTAAACTCTTCAGCCCAAGGACGTATATTATTTTTTCTTTTTTTATAATTCCCAAACTTTTCGAACTGCAACATTAATTTCGTCTCTCACTGGGGGCTCTCCTAAGCTGCATAAATTAGTCTGTCAGCAGGAATAGCATTCAGAAATAACGTCTCGGAGATTAAGGGGTTTGTGTTTTCCCAGGGACAATAAAATCTCTCCCTTGTTAAGAGTTATCACAACGTCACGCCTGAATTGCCTCATATCCGCTCCTATACCAAGCGAGAATTTGACATCAACGTTTTAAGATTTAAGGTAGATGGCCGTGGTTCCTCTGTATATGTTTGTTCTGGTGCTCACATACCTTCACACCTGCAGAAAAAATATGGTGAATATATTTTGTGTAGATAAATGACAGTCAAGGTCTTTAAGTGGTCAGAATATCTACAGAACAAAAGAGAGAAACCTGTACTTTACACAGGAAAAATCATCCAATATATTGTCATTATGCCGGGAATCGAACCAGGGACTCTCAAGTGAGAGCCAGGCAGCAATCCGCTATGCCTCGACCAGGTAAAAATTTTCAAACATTGTCACAATCTTGTAACCAATGTCCCTCCGCCCCCACGGTGGGCCTCAAGAGTGTGAGATAACCCACTGGCACTCGGGCAAGTAGATGTTTTTTAATCTATCCCAAGCATATAGGCATGTAAAGTACAGGTTCCTCTCTTCACTCTAACTTGCCGTGAACAAGCCTACATCTTTTCTATCCTTAATGACCTAGAGCAGCTTGTACAGCACCCTACCCGTATCCCTGACCGCCTTGGAGAGAGTTCCAACATACTTGACCTTTTCCTAACAACTAATCCTTCTGCTTACACTGTTCATCTTTTCTCTCCGTTGGGCTCCTCCGATCATAATCTTATTACCTTAACATGTCCAATCGCTCCAGTACGGCCTGTGGACCCTNCTCTCTGGCTTCGGCTTTCCTGTCATTCTCTGACTAAATATATCTGTGCTGTTTACTTATCTCCTAATTCTACTGACTATCAAAAATTCTTTGACTATCTTACTTCTACGATGGAACACATTCTATCCATTTCTCCTTTCTCTGAAATCTCCATTCTAGGAGATTTCAATGTTCACCACCACCTTTGGCTCTCCTCTCCTTTCACTGATCCACCTGGTGAACAAGCCTACATCTTTTCTATCCTTAATGACCTAGAGCAGCTTGTACAGCACCCTACCCGTATCCCTGACCGCCTTGGAGAGAGTTCCAACATACTTGACCTTTTCCTAACAACTAATCCTTCTGCTTACACTGTTCATCTTTTCTCTCCGTTGGGCTCCTCCGATCATAATCTTATTACCTTAACATGTCCAATCGCTCCAGTACGGCCTGTGGACCCTCCAAAGAAACGCCACCTGTGGCACTTTGGAGCTGCAGATTGGGAGGCCCTCAGGCAGTACTTCTTTGATTTTCCATGGAATGATTATTGCTTCCATGGCCGGGAGCCATCTGAGTGTGCCTTGCGCGTTACGGAGGTTATTCTCTCAGGCATGGAAGCATACATTCCTTTCTCATATCCTCTGACTAATGCAAGAAAGCCTTGGTTTAATCACGCTTGTTCTAATGCTGTCCGCAACAAGGAGAGGGCCTATAAGAGGTACCGGAGCCAACCCACCCCTGAATCACACCTTTTATATATTTCTGCCCGGAATCGTGCTAAGTCTGTTCTTCCCTCAGCTAAAAACAATTTCATCCGTGCTAAATGTTCCCAACTCTCCAACTCGAATTCTTCTCGCTCCTTCTGCCACCTTGCCAAAAACCTTTCTAACAACTTTACCTCATCATCCTTCCCTCCTCTTTTCTACTCTGATGGCTCTGTAGCTATTTCTTCTACTGATAAAGCAGATCTCTTTGCTCAGACTTTCTCCTCCAATTCCACCTTAGACGATTCCGGTGCTATTCCTCCATCACTTCCCCCCTCTGACT
>JAGKTI010032700.1:0-10354 GCA_018397915.1 Birgus latro
TTTTTTCTAGCTGTTTTACTTAAGAACCATGCATGGAAAAATTAAATTGCAAGCAGGAAATTATGATTAACATTTTTGGTAATTTTTTAACACATTTACAGCATGATGAAAACAGGTTAGGTACGAAGTTAGGGTACTTACGAACAAGAAGCTGCCGTCCTGATGTAATAACCCACTCTATCATCTCAGACTCTGACAGGAAGACCTTGCACCTGACACACCTTTCCACTTGAGAATCACCACCACTTATCACGAACACTTTCCACAACGTTTTTTTTTTATAACTGGAATCACGTCACTTCACTCCACTGTACATAACAGTAAATTCCCGTGTGGTCTAGTGACGATCCCTGGAGAATTTAGTCGCTGTCAAAGTCCGAGATGAGCAGACGGAGGCGGCGTATAGGGGCATCTTGGTGAGACGTGGTGATACACTATCCACTACAGAGGACTCCGGAGATAGACACAAACTAACATCCAGTGGTGATTCAGCCGTGCCTGATGTGCTGGGCTGTGGCTCGGAGCTAGAAGGCTCGTCTTCGTGAGATGATGGTGTGGAGCGAGAATGGATGACGGCAGGGTTGACTGGCCTAAAAAAAACTATCAATGGTTGATTGACGCAGAGGACGACGAGTTTGACGATTGCGTTGCCTGAAACCTCGCTCTTCACTCGCCAATTCCAATGACCCCATCTCTCTGTCACAGTCCGGGTGTTCTAGGTAGTCAAGGACGAACTCCACATACTGCCGGATTGTGCTCAGCCTGGGGATGGTTGGGGTAGTGACAAGCCGTGAGGAGTCTGCATCAACGTCGCTGTCCTCGTCAGAATCTTCCTGCTGGGTACTCGGACCAGCAACAGTAGATGCGATCTCGGTATCAGACATGATCTGATACCTAAGATCGCCCTCTCCGTCATCCAACCACTCGCGCACTTCGTCGACATCCACATCGTCTCCACCCGTACGAAGCCTTGCATGAAAGTCATTCACGTCAAAACCCAGAAAATTGTGCACCACGTCACTTCCATGAAGCAGGCAAGACCAACCATTTTCTAAAGTCTTGACAGATACTTCCTTCCATGCATTTGCCCAGTTGAAGATGGCAGACTTGAAGGTGTATAGGCGAATGTTTTCGAGAGTTTTTTGTCCTCGCTTGTCACGTCCTTCCCTGCGATCATCCTTGTCCTCGTATACAACCATCACCTCGTCCAAAAACTTCCGTCGGTATAGCCTCTTCGTTGCCACAATCACTCCCTGGTCCATTGGTTGGATGAGAGCAGTTGTATTAGGTGGCAAAAACAGACACCTGATGCGACCATTCTCTGCCACCAACTCCTTGTCTGACAGATGCGCAGGTGCTTTGTCTAGAATCAGGAGGGCCTTTACCTGGTCTCGTCGGATTTTCAGCGTCTCCGTCTGATAACGAATGACCTCCTTAACAAAGTGTTGGTGGAACCAATTTTTGAAGATCTTCAAAGAATGATACCACACGACAGGAAGGGCATCCATTAACCCACAAAGGCATCTAGGATTTTGCACGGCCTACAATAATGGGCTTGAGCCGGTGCATGCCGTTAACACAAAGCAGACACCCGTTGCTTCGAGAGCTTGGGGCCAGGTACACGCTTCTCCGTCTCCTCAGCAAGAGTGTTTGTGGGTATTGAACGGTAAAATAGGCCAGTTTCGTCAGCGTTGGAAACTTGACCGAGAGTGAGGCCCTCCCTATCAATCAAGCCCTTCACCTTCTGCCGAAACTGTTCTACTCCTTCATCGTTAGCGTCCAGAGCTTCACCATGGGCCTTACGATTGGTAAGTCCGTGCCGTAACTTGAACGCGAAGAGCCAACCTTCAGATGCCTTGAAGTCTGGGGCATCACGTAGCCTTGCGAACTTTTCAGCAGCAGCTTTCAGCTCCGTTCCACGTACCAACACACCAGCAGCTCATTGTTGTCGATACCAAATCAACCTGGAGCGGTCGATGTCTGGATACTTAGGAGTAAACATCACCTTCCTCTCCACGTTTCGTCTGGTCTTCGATGCGAAATCAGCTGTGTATTGCTGTAGTTTGTCTCGGGACTTCTTGATATCAAACAAGGTGGAGCGAGGGAGGTTAAACTCACGTAGGATACGTCCTGTTGACCAGCCGGCATCCACCTTCTCCAATATCTGCCTCTTTTTCTTCGGAGTCAGAACCACTTTCTTCCTCTTTTCAGGAGGCGGGGCCATCATCACACACATGATGAAGAAGGTGAAGAGCAGTATCAAGCACTGTAGGAGGTAGGGTATCACCACAAAAGCAATCACTTCGGCCGCCATTGTCGGAGGTGTTCACGAGGCAGTAGCTGAGTGGGTAATGGCGACCGACAGACAGGCGCCACGAGCGTAAACATAGCCGATCGGCGCACTTGTGAAATTCAAACTGACACGGTCCCAAAAAATCAATTTTTTTCCCCTAATTTTTTCCGAATTTTTTGGCATTTTGGGGGTTGGGCAGCCCACAGTATCCAAATAGTGAGTATGTCCGAGTATTGGACATCCGAATAATAGAGGGATTACTTCGAATAAAGATGGTGCTGTAGAATTGATTATTCAGCCATTAAACTGTGATTTTGTGACCATTATCAAAGGAATACATGCCATGTATTTTTATGTCCTCATGGAAATATTATGTGTGCTTAAATAAATCTTGCTGTGTCTGTGAATCACATTGTCATTAGTCCCTGTGTCTTCTGCGTATTTTTAAACCTTTCCAGCTTTATGTATAGAAATCTTAAAATCAGATTGCTTACTGGTGCCTAAAAAGTAATTCATGTAAATGTAGCATTTCTGTATTGTTTTACTAAACAGTTTTCATTTTTTTTTTTCAGCTTAACCAACCTGAGTCTCCAGAATATTCTGAATGGTGAGTTTAATGTTTGAGTATCTTTAGTTTCATTTGTGCATGATTATATAGTATCCTCATTTTCTGTTTTTGTAGAGTTACAGGTACAAGTTGAAGTGGTGACCTTAGGTTCAGAAGGCAGAGTTACAGGCAATTTGAAGTGATGACCTTAGGTTCAGAACTCTAAAGGTGACTGAAGGTTTTCCAGTCATGTAATGCTACCAGTGGTTTAGGCTGAGTACATACTTTTAATTGATCTCTTCAGAGATCAGTAAGTGAAATGATACCAGTGGTTTAGGCTGATTACATACTTTTAATTGATCTCTGAAGAGATCAGTAAGTGAAAGAAGAAGGAATAAATGCTTATTGTGAAAGGAAGGTGAATGGATCTGTAAATTGGAAAGTATTTTAGAAGAAAATTCTGAAAATATAGGAATGCCTATGGAGGAAATCTCTGTGCTATCTATCTATCTATCTATTGCCAGACGCCTCAATCCCGCACGGGGTGGCGACAAACAAAGCCTCCATGTCACTTTGTCCCCTGCCATTTCACTACCACGCTCCCAACTCACACCCCCCTCTCTCATATACCTCTCCACTCCATCCCTCCATCTCATCCTCGGCCTCCCCCTCCCTCTCGGCCCCTCCACCTCACTCACATACACTCTCCTCGTCAATCTTTCACTCTCCATCCTCTCCACATGCCCAAACCACCTTAACGTGTTTCTCCTAACGCTTCCCATCACGTCCTCAATCACACCACAACGCTTCTTCACTTCCTCATTTGTTAGTCTGTCTCTCCATGTGACTCCACATGCTCCTCTCAAATAACTCATTTCCACTGCTGTCACTCTTGACTTCTGTCCTTCCAACAGGGTCCAAGCTTCATTTCCATACATTAGAGTTGGTGTCACAATACTCTCATGCAGTAACCTTTTTACCTCCGTGCTTACTTCCCTGTTTCAAATCATTGCTTTCAAAGAACCAGCAACTGTTCGATCTCTTGTCAGTTCCCTAGCGTCACCGACTTCCAAGCCTCTCTTCCTCACACACTCATCCACCATATCTCTCCACCTTCTCCTTGGCCTACCTCGCCTCCTCCCTACTTCAAATTCGCTCAGATATACATTTTTCACCACTCTGTTGTTCCATTCTCTCCACATGACTATACCATCTCAGTACACTTTCTTTGATTCTGGTGTCCACTGACTTCCTCGCTCCACATCTTTCATGAATCACATTATTTCTTATCCTATCCACCCCCTGTACTCCACATACTGTACATTCCTCAACAGTCCCATCTCCACTGCCTTACTCTTGACTTTTCATTTTCATGCCACACCACTTGGTGGTGGGATGAGGGTGTAGAAGCTGCAGTTAAGGAGAAAAGAAGGCTTTTCCGGGAATGGAAGAATGGTGGTAACAGGGAGGAGTACTTGGCTGCCAAGCACAGGGCTAGAAGAGAGGTATACAGGGCGAAGGCTGAGTCACAGAGACTTTTACTTGATAATCTAAATCATGGAGAAAGGACAAATATGATTTTTAGGGTGGCAAATCAGGTGAAGAGGGATAATCAGGACATTGTAGGTGAGCAGTGTGTGAAGAATGATGATGGAAGGGTAGTGGTGAACAGTGAGGATATTAAAGATGCATGGAGAGAGCATTATAGCCAGTTGTTGAATGAGGAGTTTGATTGGGATAGTGAAGGTTTGGAGCCAGCTGATCCAGTGTTTGGCCCTTGGCCTTTGATTGACGCTGCTACTGTGAGTCAGGCAATAGGCAGGATGCGGGTGGGGAAGGCAGCAGGTGTGTCTGGGTTGACTGCCGAAATGTTGAAGGGCTCAGGAGATACTGGGGTGAGGTTAGTCACTGACCTGATAAATATGATTATATATGAGTGTGTTGTCCCAGATGATTGGCTGAAGAGTGTAATTGTAAATGTGTACAAAGGAAATGGTGATGCCCTGGAAAGGGGGAATTACAGAGGTATAAAGCTCTTAGATCAGATAATGAAAGTAATGGAGAGAGTTCTAGAAGGTATGATTAGAGAAAGAGTGAATATTGATGAGATGCAGTTTGGGTTTATGCCAGGCAGGGGGACCACTGATGCCATATTCATTGTTCGACAGCTTCAGGAAAAATATATTGGAAAGAAAAGGGAATTATTTTGTTTTTGTTGATTTGGAAAAGGCCTTTGACAGAGTCCCTAGAGAGGTGGTGAAGTGGGCAATGAGAAAGCTAGGGTTGGAAGAGTGGCTGGTTAGGGTGGTTATGGCCATGTACGTGGGTGCTCACACTCAGGTAAGGGTGAATGGAGCTTTGAGTGATGAGTTTCCCGTGAATGTTGGTGTGCATCAGGGGTCAGTTTTGAGTCCCTTGTTGTTTATCATGGTGCTTGAAGCCCTCTCACGTGACTTCAGAGATGGACTCCCATGGGAGATGTTGTATGCTGATGATTTGGTGTTGATTGCAGAGAATGAAAAGGAGGCTGAGGAAAGATTTAAGAAGTGGAGAGATGGTATGGGGTACAGGGGCTTAAGGGTAAATTCAGATAAAACAAAAGTGATGATATCTAGGGTTGGTGGCAGTACAATCAGAGGAGAGGGAGAGTGGCCATGTGCAGTTTGCCACAAGGGTGTGGGAAGTAATTCCATCTTGTTTAGTATTTGTGATAAATGGGTGCTTTTGAGATGTAGTGGTATTAGAGGTAGACTGCGAGATGATGCCGATATCATGTGTGCGGCATGTCGGGAAGAGCAGGTGGAGATTGTTAGGCGTGAGAGGGTTGAACTTGCAGGTGCGTCTCTTGAGTGTGTGGAGGAGTTTTGTTATTTGGGAGACATGTTATGTGCCGGAGGTGGGGCTGGAGTTAGCTCGGTTGCTAGGGTGAGAAGTGGTTGGAAGAAGTTCAGGGAGCTGTTGCCTCTCCTGACATTGAGAGGACTCTCCTTATGTGCTAAGGGGTCTTTGTATGCAGCATGTGTTAGGAGTGTGATGCTGTTTGGTAGTGAGATCTGGGCAGTAAGGGAAGAGGATATTCGCAGGTTTGAACACACAGAAATGACAATGATTAGTTGGATGTGCAGTGCGTCCCTGCATGCAAGGCCTGGGGGGGCTGAGTTTACGATGGAGGAGTTGAGAGGTAGGATGGGACTGGAGTGTATTGGTGTTGTGATGAGGAGAGGTAGGCTGAGGTGGTTTGGACATGTGGAGAGGATGGGGGATGATAATTGGGTACAGAGGGTGAGAGGTGTTAATATTGGGGGAGGGGTTGGGAGGGGTAGACCAAAAAAGACATGTGACAAGGTCATTAAGTGTGACTTAAGGGTTAAGGGACTGAACAGGGAGGCTGCCAGGGATTGGGCAGCGTGGAGAGCTGCCATTAGGTGACCAAGGTCTACGCATGCAAGCATGTTGGAGCCTTCAAAAATGAAACGAAACCATAGTCTCACATCCATATATTAATGTTGGCACTAACACTCCTTCATGTAAGCCTCGTTCAGCTGCAACACTCAAGCCTCTGTTTCTTATCAAGAACTTCATTGCACCAGCTACTTTTCTTCCTTGTGTCACTCTATTTTCAACTTCTTTTGCACATATTCCTCAATTTTCTCACTCTACCCAGGTATTTGTACTCTCTCACCAATGCCAGTCTCTCTCCATTCACTGTGACATCGCATTGGGAGTCACATTCTTTCTCAGTAACCATCACTTTATTCTTTTCCACATTTACTCTCAAGGCATGGCACTCACAGACATCAACAAAACTCTGCACTAGCCTACCAAGGTCTTGACCGATATTTGCAAGCAGTACTTCATCATCAGCATACAACAAGTCTGAGATATTCCATCCATCACCATTCATTACCAGTGTCATCCCTCTCTCCATTACTCAAGTTTTTACTTCTCTCATCACCCCATCCATATACAGTATATAGTGAACAACCATTCACCACCATCATAAAAATTCTTGATGGCACCTAACAGCTTACCAGCGCAAAACTTTCCACAATCCTTCTCTTTCTATGAATGTCATAAACATCTTATGGTCCCTCTCACAAGCCTTCTCTGCAAATCTGTCTCACTGCAGATATTTGATCCACACATCTTTTACCACTCCTAAAGCCACCCTGTTCATCACTCACTAGGACTTCTGATATCTCTCTTACTTTCTCTATAATAATTCTTCCATATACCTTCCCTACCACACTCAATAAACTTATGCCATGATAATTCTTGCACTCATTTCACTCACCTTTATTTTTGTACAGGGGTACAGTCACAGCGTTTTTCCACTCTTCTGGCACAGTTTCACTCATCCATGCCTTCTTACATATCTCCAATAAGCACTTCATTCCACTCTTTCCACTACACTTAATCACCTCTGCATACACCTCATCAACCCCAGCTGCTTTCCCATTTTTCAGCTGCTTCACAGCACTCTCCACCTGTGAAAGTGTCATGTCTTCTGGCACTGCATTCCTTCTTTGCACACTCCCAAAACCAATCATGTTTACAGCCACTCTGCTCTCTCTTTTTCTCATTTTTGAGATATAATTCTCATAAAACAGGATATCAGAATAAATGACAACTATATGAATATGTAGAAATGTTAAGAAACATTAAATAAATGCATCACCAGCCAGAAAAATCTTCGTCTTATCCCTTACTGAATACTTTTCATTACACCGACTTGATACTCACAATGTTCTGTCTTCTTGCCTCCATCCTTTGAACTTCCCAGTACAGTGAGTTCTCAATAAACAAAAGGGATAGGGACCTCAAAAAACTTTTGTAATTCAAAATTTCGTATATCGGAACAATTTTCCCCATTGAGACATACATAGAAATGGGGGGATGCGTTCCAGGACCCCCTCGGACCTCCCACCTAAACTTTACCCCTCCTGCTTTGAAGTAAGTAGTACCTGTAGAAGTAATACCTGTAGATGTAGAGAACGAGGTGGCCATTTTCTTGTACACCTCCTTTTCTTGGTCACAGTCCCAATGGTGGAAGCTGCAAGGCCTAAAGCATGCCCATTCTCCGAGACTTCCTGCCCCTCCTCGTGGCGTCCTGTAATTTCCAATTTCCTCTCCAGAGTTAGAGTATGGTGCTGCTTCTTTGCAGCGGGCTCCCCTGATGCTGGAGATGATGCAGGGCGCATGGAAAGGCAAGTCTAAACAGTACAAAAAGGTGTAGAGCTGCGAAAATATCCTCACGTACAGCAAGCTGCGAGGAGGAACATGGACTGGGATAATTCGCTGTGAAGTCAGTTTGCCGTCAGACAGTTCCCCATCAGGACAATTCACATCCAAGACGATTCCCCATCATTGTATAAATATACTTAATTGATTAATACTATAATAACTAATTTCATGTGGACCTATCAAGGTCAGTATTTACCTAATTGTATTTACCTAATTGTGATATACAGGAAATGAGCTACGCTTGTGGGGTCCCGTCTCTGTTTCCTCAATAAGTCAAATTTTGCCTTAAACTCGTTTAAGTTTTTAGACTGGACGATCTCTTTGTCCAGACTATTCCACAGGTCTATGCATCTATACAGAAAGCTATATTTCTTGATGGCCTTCAAGCAGCTTGGCTCCTTTAGTTTCATTCCGTGTTCTCTTGTTACCCTCTCATCCCACAGAAACAGATTTTGTCAATTTTATCTACTCCTATCATGGTCCTGAACACTGCAATCATGTCGCCCCTCTCTCTCCTTTTCTCTAAGCAAGGCAAATCCAGCCTTTCCAGCCTCTCTCTGTACGACAAATCTGCCAGACTGGGGACTATCTTGGTTGCTGTTCTTTGTATTCTCTCAATCTTGGTAATATCTCTCTTTTTGTGTGAAGACCACACTGCTGCTGCATATTCTAACCTGGGGCAGATCATGGCCACTATCAATTTTTTCATCATCTCCTTATCGATGTAATGAAATGCCACTCTTATATTGGTCGAGAGTCTATATCTCTCTCTAACTATCTTATTTATGTGCTTTTCAGGTGACAAACTATCCTGGATCAGCACTCCCAAATCTTTCTCTTCTCTCGCTTTAGTTCATTACCCATCAAATAATTCAGTGATGGCCTCTTGGTACTTTTACCCATTTCCAGTATTTTACATTTTTTGCGTTGAATTTCATTTCCCACATCTGGCTCCAATCATGTATCCTATCCAGATCCTCCTGTAGCATTTTACAGTCCTCTTCAACCTCTACCTTTCTCAAGATCTTTGCATCATCAGCAAACAGACTTGTGTAACTGTTCACTCCATCTACCATATCATTTACGTAAATCAGGAACATCACTGGTGCCAACACCGAGCCCTATGGGACACCACTTGTTACTTCCCTCCACCCAGATGTCCTGTCCTTTATTACTGTCCTCATTTGTCTGTCACTCAAAAAGTCTCTCATCCATTCCAGGAGGCTTCCCTTCAGCCCTCTGATATGCTTTAATTTCCATATTAGTCTCTTATGGGGTACTTTGTCAAAGGCCTTCTCCAGATCTAAATACACACAGTCCACCCAACCGACTCTCTCCTGTAGCACGTCAATCACCCTTGAGTAAAAGCTCAACAAGTTGGAAACACATGTCCTTCCACTTCTGAATCCAAACTGACTTTCAGTCAAAATATTCATCTCTTCCAGATATTTTATCCATCTGTCTTTCAGGATTCCCTCATACAATTTTGCGACCATGCTGGTTAGGGACACTGGTCTATAATTCAGGGGTTCTTCCTTGTTTCCTCCCTTATAGATTGGCACCACATTTGCCCTCTTCCATTCCCGTGGCACTTTCCCCTCTTCCATGGAACGCACAATTAAATTGTGAATCTTATCTGCCAGTTGTTCTCTGCATTCCTTCAGTACCCAATTAGAGATTCCATCTGGTCCTGGGGCTCTCCTTACATCTTGAGTTTCCAGTAATTTATACACTTCCTGCACTTCCATTTTTATATCTTTTATCACTACATTTCTAATCACTCCCTCCCCTTCCACAAACTCCCTTTCCTTAGTGAAAACCGATTGGAAACATTTGTTCATTATTTCAGCTTGCATTACTGCATCCTTGTAGACCTCTCCTTTTACTTTCAGTTTGGCAATTCCTTCCTTTTGCTTCAATTTGCCATTAACAAATCTATAAAACAATTTGGGTTCATCCTTACATTTGTCAATTATACCTTTTTCAAAGTTCCTTTCTTCCACTCTATGTATTCTTGTATATTCATTTCTAGTTCTTTTATATTCTTCCTTTGTTCTGTTATTACCTCTCTTTCTCGATTTATTCCATGCAATGTCCCTCTCTTTTTTTGCTTTCATACACCTTCTATTAAACCACTCCTTTTTCCTGTTTTCTTTCCCCCTTACTCTTGGCACATATTTTTTCACTCCCAAATTATAGATGTCTTGAAGGATATCCCACTTCCTCTCTCTCTCTCTCTCTCTCTCTCTCTCTCTCTCTCTCTCTCTCTC
>JAGKTI010032701.1:0-11844 GCA_018397915.1 Birgus latro
AGAGACAGCGTTTATAGCAAACGAAGGCGATGAAGGGTAGGAGACTTGAGGGAAGAGATATGTGCATTCCGGCTTAACCGAGAGTCAAATGTGAGGCCAAGAAATGTGGTTGAGGATCAGGAAGGAAAAGGGATGTTACATAAGTAAAGAGAAGGCTGTGGTATGGTTCGCAAACGAGTAAATGTTACTGCGCAGGACTTAGTGGTAGAAAAACGAAAACCATGAGTAGTAGCCATTGTGAAGACTGAATCGATGGCAGACTGAAGAAGGGATTGGAGTCGAGGCAGATGTGAATATGTAGCGTAAATAGCTAAATCATCAACATACAACGAGGCCGAAACAGAAGGGGGTAGAGAAGAGGCAATGCCATTTAGAGCTATAAGAAAATGGGTAGTACTAAGGACGCAGCCTTGAGGGACACCTTCATGCTGGGTAAAGGCACGGGAAAAGTGGTCTTCTAAACAGACACGAAAGGTCCAGAGGGAAAGAAAATTCTGAAGAAAAATACCCATGTTACCATGCTGACCAAGGGACCGAAGGCAACAAAGAATTTGATACCTCCATGCCATATCGTAGGCTTTTTCTAAATCATAAAAGACGGCAGTGACCAAATGGCAGAGGGAAAAAGAAGAATGGATGAAATATTCAAGTTTGAGAAGGGAATCTAAGGTGCTGTGTGCTGTGCAATACCCAAACTGTGAGGGAGAAAGGAGACTACAGGATTCAAGGTGCCATGTGAGTCTAATGTTTACCATTCCTTCAAGCAGTTTACATAAACAGCTAGTCAGTGTTATGGGATGGCAATCTTGAGGGTAGTGTTCAGGTTTACCAAGTTTAAGAAGCGGGAGGATTATTGCTACAGGCCAATCAGAAGGAAAGAGACCCTCAGTCAAGAGTTTATTATGAAGAGCAATGGGAAAGGATGTGGGTTGTGGGTAAAGGTGTTTTAACATAACGTATTGGACACCATCAAGTTCCTCACTCGTATTCTTACAAGATTTAAGTGACAACGATAATTCAAGAAGAGAAAAGGGAACTTTAACAACTCCCTCAACCGACAACGTAATAGGAATCGGTACCGATCCAGAATCAGATTTAAGGCGATGAAATTCTTGAGAGAGGTGAGGCTCACTGGTAATAAAACAAAGATAATTACCTAAGGCATCTGCAGCTTAAGAAGCATCGGCTACAGACCGGCAATCGATATGAAGAACCGGGGATTGGGGTGGGATATGTTTGTCTGCTATTCTACAAAGTTGGGAACAAATTGCTGCAACAGGTGTATTTACAGAGATGGAGGAAACATAGTCTCACCAACTAGAACGTTTAGCCTCATGGATGGTGCGACGGAAGGCAGCTGATGCTTGGCGGAAAATGAGGAGGCTACGAATCCGATCGGGGGTGGATTGTTTATGGCAAAAACTTTTCCAAGCGGCACGTTTCACACGAAGAGATTGTGAATATCAAGGAGTCAACAAGGAGCACGTTTGGCAATCAAGGAGTCAACAAGGAGTACGTTTGGCAATCAAGGAGTCAACAAGGAGCACGTTTGGCAATCAAGGAGTCAACAAGGAGCACGTTTGGCAATCAAGGAGTCAACAAGGAGCACGTTTGGCAATCAAGGAGTCAACAAGGAGCACGTTTGGCAGTTGAAGGTCACGTATCACGAGGAATGGCAATGAGGGCAGCATTTATAATCTGGACAAGGAAAACGGACAACATATCTTGTGGAGATAAAAAACATGAAGGAGGAAGCAGGGGGCACTATAAGAGAAGAAAATAACTCCCAGTCAGCAACATCGAACTGCAATGATAGGGACAAGGACGAGGACAATAAGAGGCAGGGGAGAGTTTAATGGGAAAGTGATCACTAAAGAGAGTGCCTTCTAATACCGACCAATGAAAATGGGGAGAAATTGAAGGGGAGGAAAGGGACAGATCCAATCAAGAGAGGGAACGAGTATGGAAGTCAGAGTGAGTTGGGGTGCCAGTGTTAAGAATGAAAAGATCTTGAGATGATAGAAACTGTTCTAATAAACGTCTCCTAGTGGTGATCACAGAGTCACCCCGCAGGGAATGTCGTCAATTGAAGTCACCAAGAAGAAGAACTGGGGGAGGAAGGGAAAAGGAAAATCAAGAGCAAAAGAAGCAGAGAAACAGAGAGAGCTAACAGTGATCCACCGACCGAGAAAGACACAAGCAGAAGTATGAGGGATAGAAGAAGAAGTAGGAAGAGGTTCACAGGGGACATCACTGCAGATAAGAGTAGCAGTGCCATATGAAGGAGGGGATCCAGGAAAAGTATGCAGAAAGGTTTCCTGAAGGAAGATAAGAAGAGGATTATAGGTAGAAATAAGAAACGAAGGTCCGTACAATGGGTATGGAAACGTCTAATATTCCACTGAAGGAGTGCCAAAACTATGGAAAATCAAGTGTGGGAAGAGCACAGAGAGTGCTTATGGAGTTGAGGGACAGAGAGCCCAGGAGGCATAGGTAAATCAAGAAGGGAAGAGATCAGGGAAGATAGGGAGGTTGTAGAAATCATAGAAGAGGCGGGTGGTTGAATAGAGGAAGAGTGGGAAATAGAAGAGAGGGGAAAAGGAGGTATTTCTACAGTGACAAGGGAAGGCAAGGAAGAGGTATGATGAAGATAACTGATGATACTTTGCAGGAATTCTGCTTCCATAGGAGAGGACAACTGCTGAGTGTGAGCTGGTGACATATCATTATGGTGCTGTTGTCTGGAGGAAGGGGAACACTAGCCAGGCTGGATATGCTGAGCAGTAGAGTAAAGAGGGAAGAGACCAGGAATTTGAGATGGGGAGAAGACAACAGTACGTTTATGTTTGTTAGCTTGGGGAGAAGAAGGTGAGGGAGGAGAAGAACGGGAGTATACTGTATTGGAAGGAGATGGAGTGGAGGGAGCAGAGCGAGCAAAGGAGGTAAGGGAAGAGGAGGAATCAGGAAGGCAATAGTGGCAAAAGAATCTGAGAGAGGACAAACGTGAAATCTGTAATATAGGAATGAGTCTAGTAACGCAGTCATAGGAGATGCCAGGGGAGTGCCCCAAGCTACGTGCCTGTCGAGGGGCTTCTCGGAGGGTAAGTTCTGTTTTCCACCTGATGGACACTTTTGCTTCAAAAATGTAGGTAGAACGTTTCCCGTAGGAGGCTGTATGTTGCCTCCCACAGTTTGGCAGGACTGGAAAGTAGACGTGCAGGTGGATGCTGGGTGTCCAGCTTATGAGCAGTTGGGGCAAACAGCTGGAGACTGGCAGTACTCTGCAGGTTGGCCAAATCGCCAGCAGGAAATGCACTGACGAGGGGGAGGAACGTATTCCTTGATGGAAAAGACTATACCTCCAATAATAATGGAGGAGGGAAGGTAGTGGGACTCAAAAACCATCTTGGCAATGTTGGCCAGTTGTTGGTGGCATCCTCTGGGAAGGATCGTGTAGCAATGTACGGACAGGATTCGGTGTCTCTGTTCAGAGAGGATGAGTTTTACGTCCTCAGCAAAATTGCAGAAAGGTCTGTCCCAAAAGAAATGTAAGAGGGCAGTCGGACAGTGCCAGTAGTGGAATTCAACTGGACTTCTGGAGAAACAGATTCCCTGGCAAGTCCACTAATGCTTTTGCTTACTCTGCTTTAGCAGCATTCTGGCTTTTGAGGAGGTGTGAGCCATTTTGTCTTACAGAGAATGTAACGTTGGAACTAACCTGCTGTAGCAATGAAAGATGAAGTGAGAGGCATCTGTTTGGGAAATAATAATAACATACTGAGACCAGCTCTGGGGTTCAAAAAGGGAGGTGGTCAAAGTAGAGGCAATGAGTCGGGAAGCAGTATAAGACTGGAGCAAGGAAGCTAAAGAAGCAGGACGGATAGATGGAGGAAGGCGTGGAGGCAGATAAGGTGTAAGGGTTACTATGGATGAAGAACAGGTAGATGGAACAGTACATGGAAGAGACTGTGAGGCAGGAGTTAGTGTAAATGAGCAGGAAGAAACAGGCAGGGGAACTGTGGAAGGAGTCAGAGAAGTACCAGGACGAAAGAGAAGCTGGGGTCGTCTTCGGGGTCAAAACTCGGCAGAACCGGGGGAGGGGGAACAAGAAATTAATGCCAATATTTTTCACCAGGAAAGAAAAGGCTCGTCGAGAATGTTGAAAAAGAAAGGATTATTTGGGCGGAACCAGGAGTCTAGAGGCCTGGCCACTGACCCAAGTAGGGCTCAAGTTCCAAGGATGCATTCCCTACCTTACCCTAGAAGAGATAGCAACACCCTGTGGGAGAGAAAGCCTCCCAGCACAATGATGGGCCGCTGGCTATTGGCCGAGAGTCCTATCACTAAGCAACAGTGCGCACCAATTCGAAAGCTGCAGCTCAGCAGCAGATCCGCCTCTGCAGAGGTCTGCTTCTGCAGAGATCCACACACTGGGGTGGTGCCGAACCACCATGATCCCTACAATTGACCCGGCCAACCGCTCATGAGCACACCCTAATCCTTCCTGTTGCAACTTACTCTAGGTCACTGATGACAATTTTGACGAATATGGAAAAGTCCACTCTGTTTAAAGCCAATGATAGAATAGAGAGGATGGGAGAAAAGGAAGGAAGAAGCAGTAATAGAAGAAAAGAGCCTTGTAAAATTAGTTGAGGCAGTGACGGGGACTCAAGGAGAGGGAAGAGGGTAGAGCAGAGTGGAGAGGCAAGTGCGGCATCCACCTATTAACCAGCCTTCCACACACCTTGGATTTCAGTAAGACACCCTGCTATAGCTCCCCTACACATCAAGTTCCATTTGACGCCTCCAAAGGCCCCCCATGACAACGACGAGCAAGGAATCGGGAATGGGTATATACACAGTGAATAAATCGGTTAATGGCTGTTAATATATGGATACCCGTGATCAGATGTGTCCAGCAGAAACTGACTGTAGTTTTTACCTATATGAATATTAATCATCCGAATACAGGAAACTTTTTTCGTGGGTTAGTTACCGTATTATGGACGCTTACATGACTAACTGTATGGAGAGGGTTTAATTATTGTGTAATATTATGATCAGTTACACTAAATCCACTTTGATACCTGCACCTTGTTCTCTTTCCTTTACTGTAATGTGATATGTAACATACTAATATATCTGACATCTGCACCAGTGGCATTTTGTAGGTTAGCATTCATCCAGTAATACCGTAACTAATTCTAGACACTGAATACACAGAGGACAAGTTACGATCAGGATATGAGATATATTAAGCTTTTCACATGCCATTCTTTATTCTCTTTAAGTTTACATAATGGGTGTTATAAAAAAAATGTGGGTATTACAACAATATGCGTTAATAAGGAAATCAAATTTTGTGTAAAAGTATACCATATCATTATATAAAGGCTTAGTAAGATGTCCACCCTCCCCCATCATCAGTGACATCATTAAACCTCTTCCCAATGGATTTTTCATGGATGGAACAAATATCTGGGCGATGGCAGATGGTCTCCAACACTTCCTGCGCACAGTGAAGGATGGCAGCAGCAATGCACTCCTGTCCAACATCCCAGTCCCTTGTCATAGTAGACCATATATGCTCAATGGGATGTAAATAACATCCCTTTTGAGGCCAGTCCAGAAAGTTGATATCAGGATGTGCTTAGGCCGACAGTCTCACACACTGACTCAAATGACTGGACTCGTATCTTGGACAACAGTGATTGTCAGGAGAAGGAAGAGCCATCACTCGCATGGTGGATAGCAGAACCTCCTCTAGTATACGGACACACGCCTCACCAGTTAGTCCGCTCTTAATCTGTATTAACTCACCTAGACCAGATGCACTCATCCACCTCCGGAGAGCTGTGGTTACACGACCACTATGTGCTTTCTGCTATGTGTGCTGTTTGATATATCGAGTATTTTTTTGGCCTCCAGCAGACCCTTGTCCCTGCCTTCTGAGACGAGAACCACTTCTCATCTGTAAAGATCATGTTTTCCGCAAAATCATCGCCTCCTACACAGTATTGAGGGGCAAAACCCAGCCGAGCCACTTTATTTGCAGGGGACACCTCTCCTTTCTTATCTGGGACATAACAGGAAATGTCTGCTTCCTTCAGGCGTCGCGTTGCTGTGGAATCACTGCTGGTCAAGTGTAGGTCGCACTTGATCTGTGGACATTGTCGTGCTGTCTTTACGATAGCTTCATCCTATTCTCTCGTTGTTAACCTTGGTCGTCCACCACGATGCTTTGTCCTTAATGATCCTTCCTGTTGCCACTGTGTGATCAACTTGTAAAAGGTGGACTTGTCTAGACCAGTTTCACGTGAAATATCCTGTGCAGTCATACCAGTCTCCCACATTGCAATAATCCGTGCACGGTCTGCAATTACAGTGGGGGAATTCTGACGGTGTTCAAGCATGTTATCAGATTAGGGGATGATATCGGAATCAGGCTGGACATAAGCGATATGGATGCAATTTTATTATGGCTAAATGTAATTATCACACTAATTTATTACCATCATTGCACGTAACATGGAGTATGAAATTTCGTAAGGCAAATAACTGAAGATTATTAAAGGACATAATTTTATCATATTAGGTAATCACCAGACCTATAACCACAAAGCAGCCACAACCTTATCGGATTCTTTGACGATAGTAGATTGGAGTGCAAGCTTTCACCCCTGACACATGACCTCCGTTTTAGTGAGGCTTGTAAAGCAGTGAACGACCTTGTTCAGTAATGGGTTCCTCACTTGGGATTGTGGGTATATGTAGTTTGTTACATTCCAGAAGTGCCGCTGTTTCTTCAGGTGAAACCTCTCTAGATACAATAAATATCCCACGAAATACTTTTCCAGTAGTCATATGCTGTATATCTTTAGAAGTTATTGTAAAGACTACAGTCAGTTTCTGCTGGCCACATATGATCACAAGTATCCATATAATTGTAACATTAACTGATTTATTCACTGTGTATACGTGAGTTTAAATATTTTTCCCTTTTCTCACAATTACTGTCTGTTCTCTTCCTACCTTTCCTCCAACCATAATCTTAGCACCAATTATCAAACTACCTAATAAGCCTCTCTCTCTCTCTCTCTCTCTCTCTCTCTCCCTCCCTCTCTTTCTCTCCTTCTTCTTCCTTCCTCTCTTCCTCTCTCTTTCTCTTTTTTCTCCTCCTTTTTTTTCCTTCTTTTTTTCTNGTGTGTTTAAATATTTTTCCTTTCTCTCACAAACACTCTCTGCTCTCTCTCTCTCTCTCCCCCACACACTCTCTCCCCCTCTCTCACCCCCACTCTCTATCTCTCTCTCTCTCTCTCTCTCTCTCTCTCTCTCTAAAAACTAACGCTTATTAATCTTAACCATTTTCTTATGTCAAAACACTGGATATTGTCTTCCCTATCTGTAAGGTTCCATTATCTGTTTATTAATACTTTCCCCGTCTGTTTTATCATTTTCACGTGGGGCCGTCCATTTCCACTAACCCCCCTTCCCCCGACCCTGCTCTCCTTCTTCCCCAGCCTGGCGTAGAGAGACATCTGTGTGTTGGGGTCTGAAACACACTGCTGGTAGAGGACTGTCGGCGAACTTTTGCTCACGATAGTACATAGGAGCAGCTTCTGTTGTCGAAAATCAGATTACTGTCACTTGTGTGCATGTTCTTGCGGCCGGGAGTAACGGAGACACTGGCAATTTGTGTGGTGTAAAGCCGTAAATCTGTCCAGCTGTTGGCACCTTGTCTCACGGTGGAGTCCGTAGGGGTACATCCGGTTCCATGAGTCTTTGTTAGTCCCTACCATCGCTCTCTCGCTCACTTGGCCACGTCGCAGTATTCTTCTGAGTAGGGGGTAGACAGCAGACAGTATTCTTATGCAGGTTGATATATTAAATTGGTATATTAACATGCTGCTGAATAATCCACAGAGGATATAATATAATATGGAATCTCTATGAGGGTATGTGGTGTTAGTTGTAGTATGTACTGCCTTTGAAGAAGAAATTGGTGGCCGGATGGAAGATGGAGGGCAATGGTGGGGGTGAGGGAAGGGAAGAGAGAGAGAGAGGGGGGAGTGGGGAAAGTCAGGAGAACGGGAAGGTGAATGGAGGAGGTGGTGAAGTACCGAAGCAGCTTGAGTGGGAAACGAAGGGAAAGGGAATGAAGCTGTATGGCGTTTCGACTGGGTTATTATGTGTAACTGTGATTATCCCATCTTTCTTCGGTCATTGTCATACATGCCTCTAGGGGGAGGAGACTAGGAGCTTATGGGGACGTCCAAGCTCGAAAATCTTAAAAGACCTTAGTAGCCATAAATTATAGGGTGTTCGTATCCTTCCAGTTCAGAAGTTTTTTTGCCACTTCATTCTCGCTTCGGCCTGATATCCCGTCACAACTTTCTTCTTTAAAGACTATAAACTGCAAGTAACGTCACATACCCTCACTGAAATTCCATATTATATTATACAGTCTGTCGATCATTGAACCGCGTGTTAATATCTCGATTTACTCTATGGCAATGCTTAATACGAAAAATCTCTGCTGCTGTCTGCCTCCTAACCACACGAGCGGTGCGTCATTGCCACATGAGCGAGAGCGGGATGCCAGGGGGTACCACGACTTCTGGAGGCGACTGCACCTTGTCAGATGCTTATAGAACCTCCCTATGTACACAAAGCTCTATGGACAGCACCCGGAAACGCTAAATTCTTGCAACTATCTCAATAATGTTGACAAAGTTTCCAAAGTATCACTAGATTCGTACCGCAGTGTATCATAATTTGGTGCCAGGTAGAGATGAATGTCTCTAGATCTACTGCCGACATCACAAAAATGGCAACTTTTGTGCATATACAGTATTTTCGTTAGCTTTGGAGGCTCTCTAGCTGCACTTCCTTGGCGGTATATTTTGTATATTAAAATCTGAGGTCCTTTTGTATGTTGCTAATGTAGTTTTAATATAAATCAGATCATAATATACTGCATATCCTAAAAAAAAAAAAAAAAATCAACGTACCAGATGTAACCTCGATAGCAAGGAGTAAGCCGAACGGACCTGGGTGACCAGCTTAGTGTCAAGAGGCTCTGTTCTAGGCTGTGCGGTAAGTGGCCGTATTGGAGGTACGACAGGAGGCAATGACGTACGAACCATGAGGCAGTTAATGTCTTCATAAAAGGGGGGATCTCCATAAATTATTCTCAAAGCATTGTTTCCATCTTCCCCTTATCCTCTTACACTAAACTAGTTGAATATAAAAGAGTGTGTAAGAAATGCATTACGATTTTTTATACATAAAATATTTCAGAAAGGTTTATACTGTGGTAAATATATTTATGCTTGTATTGGCAGTAGTCATATTTCAAAAGGCAGTAATTGGGCTAAAGGGATTATCACATTTTTGCGATCATTTGTCGCCTCAACCTGCCTTTATGTGCTTTATACAAAAGGTTTCCTACAAACGTATTTGCCTCAGGGCCTCCACCTACCTCAGTCTGGCACCAACACGAGACTTCATAGTACCTCTTCCTTAGCGATGTATTTATTTATTAATTCTTTACAGACGATGAAACAGGAAGAAAAACAAATGAAAAAAGAAAAAAAATAATCCATACACCAGATTACAGGTGTCCTTCATTCATAAAAAATCAGCAACAGTTGGACTTGAACAGCCGAAGGTTGAAGTTTGGGGGTAAAATACTCTGAGGAAGCGAGTTCCAAAGAAATGCAGTTCGGGGAATAAAAGAATTCTGATAGTCACGAGTGCTATCAGATACCCGTGTAGCGCGGGGAAGGCGTGGAGAGGTGGCGCAATGAATCCAACTTCGTCTGAACATTTGCTATAAAAGTATCTGTAAAATAATGCAAGGGAGGCAACAATCCTTTTTACTTGTAGGGGAGGTAGTTCGTTTGTAATAGCAGAGATATTTCGTAGTACCTCTTCCTTAGCAGTTTAGGTTGTTACAAGTTAGCATTGTTTCACATTTTATGATGAACTGTCATCATATTTTGTATTGGTGACATACCAGAGGATATGTAGATTCAGTAGGTAAAACAAATGACTAAGGTAAAGGTGCTACAAAATCCAGTCACTTATAATACGACTCTAAGTGGCCTTTGTTCCTAATGATGATATTTGTTGCTGCTGCTGTTGTTGTGATTGACTGTGTATCAACTCCTTCAATCCGACGACGTATTTTTCTTGCTTTCTCTAGACCATTTTATTAACTACAAAATATACCAAGATTGTGATGGAAAGCACTAAGGCTTCTAAACAGCAAAGTTAACGAAAGGTTAGAAAGGAAAAGTCGAATTTTATGGAATAGTTTAGTACAAAGGTTGAACTATTTCGTTTAACATATCCAAATCTCACTATTTTTTTTACAGCATACTCTTTTTCGATACTCAGATTTAATTACGGTACGTGAATTCTGGCAGTCACAGTCAATAATGTAATTATAAAAATGATTGATTTTACTGGTAGCTTAGTGGGTTAGATATCCCATCTGTATTACATCTTATGTACTTTTCCCCAAGTTTGTTCACTCTGTAAGTCTTTCGAAGTAGTATTCAATATGTCCATTACATTTGATATTGATTTTTTTATTCTGCGTTGATCACCTTTCGTACACAATGTTTCTATCTATATATGTGTCTACCTGTCTACCTCTGTATTTATCCAAAAACCTGTCTGTCTGTCCATTTATGTATGTGTAATATGTTTGTGTTTGTCTGTTTGGCTTTCTTTCATTTCATTCTTTCATCTTCCTTTCCTTTCCTTCTTTCTTGCTTTATCTGTGTATTATCAGATCCCGCATCTGTTCATAAATCTCCTATTTTCCTGTCATACAACTCTCGTCATAAATCTGTGGTCATGTTTCTTTATACACAGAAAACTTACTATGGGTCTGTCCTCACACCCCACACTCAGCCATCTGGCCAATGAATATAATTGGTGGGGGGAGGCGGATGGAGGGCAAGAGGGGCAGGGGAGGGGAGAGGATTAACTGAAAATAGGCCAACAGAGAGAGAGGTCGGAGGAAACGGAGGGGGGAAAGAAAAGAGAGTGGCGCGGCGGCTGTGTGGAGGGAAATCGGGTGGGCGGAGGCAAGCAGCTGGTGGTAAAGAGGAAAAAGGGAAAAAAGGTAAGGCAGAAGAATGGGCGACACACTTTTATTTGGCCCACACACGAGCGGTATGGCTTATTGATGGCCGTGAAAGAGGGCAGGGGAGGGGAGGGTAGACGGCATTTTTTTTTTCTTTATTGACCAAAGGCACAGGAACCAAAGTCATTGATCCCAAGTATCTTTATTTTCTTTTATTTGCTTTTTTATTTCTTTTATTGTTCTTCAGTATAAACTATATCTTTTATTATTATATATTGTATATATATATATATACACACACACACACTTCATTTATATATATATATATCTATATCTATAGCTATCTCTCTATCTATATTCCTTCTCCCTATAGGTGACTTTACAATCCCTTTTCCGTCTTTCTTTCCTTCATCATTCCCTCTTCCTTCTGCCTATGGGTGACTCCACACTGAATGATAAGGCAAATGGTTTCCTGTACACCAGAAATCCATTTACTATGTTGGGTGGTAGCCATATAACCAAATTACGGCGCTTGGTGGATTAGTGGGTAATTAAGGCGCTCCAGTCGGATTGAGCCGGTGCAGTTTTATATTCAAGGGGTAGTTGGGGTTTATTGCTCACATAATGCTACTCAGGGATGAGTGAGGCTGGTCACTCTAATCTTAAATATCAGGATGAATTTGCTTAGCCTCGGGCTCCTACGCTCCTCGTGGGGCAACATAGGATTGGATGATGGATGGATGGAT
>JAGKTI010032702.1:0-11843 GCA_018397915.1 Birgus latro
GTAAGTACCCCGTATTAAGAATAAAATAGTGGTAGAAAGGATAATAATGAAAAAGGCTCATTGAAGAGGAGTACTGCTTGGTCATGTCACCAGAAAATGTCACCACCTTACAATGCACAACCGCTTCAGAAAACGTCACTACCTCAGAAAGCCTCATCTCCTAAGAAAGCACCATTGCTTATAAAAGCTTCCCGTCCTCAGAAAGCGTTACTACCTAAGATGCGCCTCCATCTATGAAAGCATCACCATTTTAGAAAGCGTCACTGCCTTTGAAATCATCACCAATTCACAAAGCGTGACAGCCTTTGAAAGCGGCACCACCTCAGAAAGCGTCACTGCCTCGCAAAGTGGCATCACCTCTGAAAGCATCATTACCACAGAAAGTGTAACTATTTTAGAAAGTGTCACTGTCTCAGAAAGTGTTGCCACTTAAGAAAGCATCACCAAATCAGAAAGCATTACCAACTCAGCAAACAGCACCAACTCAGAAAGTGTCACCACCTAAGAAAGTGTCACCACATGAGAAAGCATCACCATCTGAGAAAGCATCACAACCCAAGGAAGCATTACCACCCCAGGAAGTGACACCACTTTAGAAAGTATCACCACCCTAGAATGCATCACCAACTGAGAAAGCATCACCACCTCAGAAAGTGTCACCACCCCAAAATGCATCACCACCTCAGAATGCGTCTATGACTCAGAATGCGTCACAATCTTAGAGAGCATTACCACCTCAGAAAGTGTCACCACTTGACAAGCATCACTGCCTTGGAAAGCGTTACTACCTCAGAAAGTGTCACTCCCTGAAAAAGAGTCACCATCTAAGAAAGTGTCACTTTCTGAGCAAGTGCCATCCCCTAAGAAAGTGACAGCAGCTTAGAAAGCATCATCATCTCAAAAAGTGTCATCAGCTAAGAAAGCATTATTACTTGAAAAGCATAACTGTCTCAGAAGTTTCACTACCTGGGAAAGTATCACTACCTCAGAAAGCATCACCACCTCAGTAAGCATCACCAGCTAAGAAAGCATCACCACACCAAAAAGAATCACCACATCAGAAAGCTTCACCATCTCAGAGTGTGTCACCATCAAAAAGTGTCAATAAATCATAAAGCGTTACAAAATCAGAAAGTGTCTCCAACTCAGAAAACTTCACCCCAGAAGGTGTCACCATCCTAGGAAGCATCACCAGCCCAAAAACCATCACCACTCCAGAAAGCATTATCACTCATGAAATCATCACCACCTCAGACAGCGCCACCACCGTAGAAAGCATCACCACCTGTGAAAGTGTCATCACCTGTGAAATCATTACCACCTCAGAAAGTATCACCACCTCAGAATGAATCACCACCCTAGAAATTGTCACTGCCTCAGAAAATAATGACACCCCAGAAAGCATAACCGCCCTAGAAAGTCCACTGTCCCAGTAAGAATCATCGCTCAGAAAGCCTCACAACCTTGTAGAGTGTCACCACTTCAGAGAGCATTGCCAATTCCGAAGCATCACTGCCTCAAAAAGCGTCACTTCCTTGGAAAGCAATGCTGCCTCGATAGCATCAACGCCACATAGACTGTTACCTCAGAAAGTGTCACCATCTGGAAAAGCATAGCCATGTGAGGGAATATAGCCAGAAAACATGACCAACTCAGAAAGTGTCAACGCCTCAGAAAACATCACTGCCTCAAGAAACGTCACAGTCTAAGAAAGCAGCACTAATTAAGAAAGCACCCCCACCTGAGAAAGTGTTGCGAGCTGAGATTGCATCAGTCTCTCAATAAGCATCATCACTTCAGAAAGTGTCACAACCTCAGAAAGCATATCTACTTCACAAAGCATCACAGTGTCTGAAAGCGTCACACCCTCAGAAAGTGTTACCAGCTCAGAAAGTGTCACTGTCTCAGAAATCATCACCACCTGAGCAAATATCACTGCCTCAGAAAGCATCGCCATATCAGAAAGCATTACCTCATAAGAAAGCATCACCATCTCATAAAGCATTACTTACCAGGAAGCATTACCCCAGGAAGCCACCTCAGGAAGAATTACCTCATGAGAATGAATAACCACCTCAGAAAGTGTCAGCACCTGAGAAAGCACTGCTACCTCAGAATTAGTCATCACCTCAGAAAATTTTACAGCCTTAGAATTTGTCATCACCTCAGCAAGCATTACCACCTCAACAAGAGTCATCACCCCAGAAGGTGTCACCACCCCAGAAGTATGACCACACAAGACAGCGTCAGCACTCCAGAAAGCGTCACTGCTTTAGACAGGGTCATTTCCTCAAAAAGCATCACCACCTTAAATAAAGTCACCTCAGGAGAAAGAGTCACCGCCAATGAAAGTTTCACTTCCAGAGAAACCATTACTGCCTCAGAAAATGTTGCTGTCTGAGAAAGGGTCACCAGTACAGAGAGTGTCTCCACCCCAGAACCCATCACTGCTTCAAAAATTTTTATTACTTCTGACAAGAGATCGAGCTGACTGGATGAATGTTTTAAGAAGAAGTGCATGATCAGGGATATGGCACCCCTTTTTAATATGGCAGCGTCCAGATTGACTCTATCGGATACGTTTATGTGAAGCTACGAAACGTGGTGAATGTTTTTGGCGTATCCGATAGTGCCAGGATTCTGGGGGCTTGAATGTTGAGTGAATGGAAGCATGGCCCATTGGATTGGGCAAATTTGGGCTGTCTGGACATTGCTACTCCTCACCCTGCCCTGGGGTGGGAAAGGAGGTCTGGATGATGATGATTATGGTGATTTCTGAAAGAGTCTCTTCCTAGGAAAGTGTATCTGCCTGAGCAAATGTCATCATCTCAAAAAGTGTCTCAACCTCAGAAAGCGTCACATGCTAAGAAGGCATCACTACCTGCGAAAGCATTGGTGATTGAGAATGTGTCACCACCTGAGAAAGCATCACCACCTGAAAAAGCATTACCATCTCAGAATGTGTCATTACCCCAGACAACATCATTACCTCAGAAGCAACACCACCTGTGATAGTGTCACCTCCTGTGAATGCATGACAATCTGGGAAAGTATCACCACTTGGGAAGGCACGACCACCTGATAAAGAGTCACTGCCTGAGAAAGTACCACCACCTTAGAAAGCATCACCAACTTAAAAAACATCACTACATCAGAAAGTATCACTAACTCAGAAAGCGTCTCCACCTCAGAAAATGGCACCACTTGAGAAAGCTTCACTGCCTCAAAAAGAGATATTACCTCAGAAAGCATCATTATCTAAGACAGTGTCACTCGCTTAGAAAACATTACCAACTGTGAAAGCGTCGCTGCTTCAGAAAGTGTCACCTTCTGCGAAGACGTCATCACCTCAGAAAGTGTCATCGCGTGAGAATGTGTCATCGCCTCAGAAAGTGTCACCATCTGAGAAAGCTTCACCACATAAGAAAGCAACAGTACTTGAAGAAAAAAAAACACCACCTGAGAAACTGTAACCATCTCAGGAAGTGTGGCCACCTGATAAACTGTCACCACTTGAGAAAGTGTCACCACTTGAGAAAGAGAAACTGGTGCTGCCACAGAAGGTGTCACGACCTTATTCAGCGTCGGTTTCCCAACATGCATCATCACTTAAAAAAAAAAATTACCCCCTCAGAAAGAATCACCATCCAAGAAAGTGTAACCACCTCAGAAAGAGTTACCCCAGAAATTGTTACCACTTCAGAAAGCATCACCCACTCCAGAGAAAGTTTCCCTGCCAAGAGAAAGCATCACCCACTCCACAGAAAGCCCCACCCACCCCAGAGAAAGCGTCAGCCACAAAACAGAATTCCCAGAACTGTGTCACTTGTGTAAAATCTGGTGCGAGTAACTCTCCTTGGGTTATTGTGTGGCGCTGCCTCTCGGGCAGTGGCCTGGAGTTACGGGCAGAAAAGTTGGTGGGGAGAGATTACAGTGGCAGAGGGAGAGCGGAGAGAGAATGGGGGCGACGGGAAGGAGTGAGGGAAGAGGAAAGTAGGGATAGGAGAGGAGAGGGAGACAGGAAGAGTACATATGGAGGAGAAACAGGCAAGGAGAGATTGTAAAGGGTGCGGGATGGATTTGCGAGAGAGAGGAGGATATGGAAGACATTATACACAAACAGACAGACAGACAGAGGCAGACACAAAACAGATAGACAGAAATACAAGCAGACATTTGAAACAGTACTCGCCTACCAAACTAGACACATGTCATTTAGTACAGTGTTTATCACTTCACAGTGTCCTTAAAGTCTAAAATTATTCAACCCCTGAAGCAAAGGAGCTAATTAAGTGAGGCAAAGGCAGGTAATTACCTCAAGAGCAATGTTATTGGCCGCGGGTGGTGGAAGGTGGTGTCTGAACTCTGCCTGAATTGCCTGCAGTGGCTGAAGAAAAAGGTAATTGGATTCGAGTTTGGTGAAGTGCTGAATGACTTTATTTACATAATGTTGTTCAAGCTGATTTTATTCATTTTAGTGTGTTTCTGTTACTTGTCACCACCACCACCTCCACCACTGCCATCATCGTCATCATCCAGTTACACTCCTTGAAATCGATGCAGGAGAAAGGTAACTGGATTAGAATTTGCAGAATAAGTTAATTATTTTTATTAGCCATGCTGTCCGTTTTGACTGATCCCAATATTTAAGTAATGTCGTATCAGCCACCATCATCATCATCAAAAACATTAAATATGTCTCAGTCTCTGGAATGGCTGTATAAGAAAATATATTTGCAGTTTGAGAAACAGTGAATGGTTTTATTAGATTACCTTAAAAATACCAATAGTGGTTTATATAGATATTCAGTACAAAACCACACACTGCCACACTAAACAATACTACAAGACCACACCCCACACCACACACTACCACACTACATGCTGCCTCATTACACACGACCACATCACGCATTGCCACATCACACACTACAACAATACTCAAAACACTCGTAATGCACACACTACCATACCACACACTACCACACCACAGACTACTCACACTTGCATTACCACACACACTGCACCTCCTGCACTACTCTATCCATAATCTGGCTTCAGCCTAACACTGCATGACTGCAGCAATGGGTTTCACAACTCATCCTCCCATGTCCACGCAGGATCACATAGTTTAATAGGTGTGGGAAATGTAGGTCTGGAAATTCTTAAAGAATGTATGTTATTTTTATCGATCAGCAACACACTCTTCGTTGTAAATTAGAGGATTGGTCAGTGTGTGTGTGTGTGTGTGTGTGTGTGTGTGTGTGTGTGTGTGAGTATCCCAAAAAACTTCAAATGTTTATGTCCAATTTTAAACCAAACCAAGTGGAAGGGTTGAGGGATGCCCCCGGAGTAAACCGATTATTAGAGCATCAGGTCAAAGGTCAAAGTCAAAGGACTTGGTCAAGCACTGTTTTAGCAAAATAAACCTAACAGTTTCAATCCAGTATAAATAAAACCTGAGGAAATGTGAAGAAATTGCTTTTGAGACCCATCAGTCATAAGCCAATGCCACAGGATAAAGTCAAAGTTCAACCCAAGTGTGTGTTTCTAAATAAAATATGTTTTTGAGCTTTTGCTCGTTTTTTAACCAAACTTTGTGGAAGGGTTGAGTGTCTGAAAAAAGGATGAAGGTTACAGTGCCAAACTTTTTGTAAGCATTAAGGGTCAGGCAAGAAAAAAAAGGGATTCAGTGTTGTATATTCAGTCAAATATCAAGGTCATAAGGCAAGTGTGAGATGTGGGTCCTTAGATTTACCACCAGGACTTCAGTTTGATCTTAAAGACTCTGTATTTCTACTGGATCCTTTGTTGGAAGCTTAGATGTTACACCGACAGAGTGTAGTTGATCTCTAACCTTCATACTGCCTTTCAGTGTACAGGTAGAGAGTTTCCAGTGTGTGTGTGTTGCCCAGGGTCATGACTACACAGTTTACACATAGAACTGTCTTTCAGCAGAAGTGGCAAGACGTCAGCTGGCCTCTAGCGACTCATGAATTTCACCTTTGTGATGGATAAAGCAACAAACATCTGCTCACTTAAATTTGTCTCCCCCCAGGTATATAACATGTCTCTCAATATTTTTACTGATGCATGATTAACAGACGACAATATGAATAGCAAAACAACACTGATATTATAAGTGAATGATAAGATAATTATATGACAATATATTTTACTAACAAGAATATACTTGTTAACAGGGAGAATATCTAACTCAATAAATGTACATACATAAGAGAATGATACAATATTGATACATTTTACAGTGATGAAAAATATAATTACATCACAGCTGGTTACACAGGAATCACAATGGTATCGCGAGAGAATATGGTCTCATGATAATCAAATAAAGCTCAAATAATAAGTTGGGTGTCTACACGTCTTCACACAAATCAACACTGTGTAGTAGAGGTGGAGTAGGCAGTGGTTTACACATTTTATCATAGTCCCACTCAGGACTCTCTCCAACTTCAGCGTCGGGTTGCAATTTCTTCTCTACACTGTCACATTTAACAAGTTTCACTGTTTTCCTTGTTCAATGTTGTAACCTAATCCCATGGAGCCTATTTTCCATGCATTTAAAATAGCAATGGACAAAAACTAACCTGAGCAAAAATCCTAGTAGAGTTAATGCAATAAGTGGACATATAAAAACAGGGATTAAAAAAAGAGTGATGCAGGAAGTGAGACATCCGAATATTCACAAAGTCAGAATTTTTAGGTTAGCAATCATGACTAGCTGAGGAAAGGTGATACACAGTGAGTGGAGAAAAGAAAAGATTTATTTGTAGTGCAAAGGATTTAATGTTATATGAACGAATAGCATAATGCTGACGGGATGAGTACATACAGAGATTAATTGGCTTGATAGAGCAATAGTCTGGGGCAATGTAAAGAGCAGAAGCTTCGAGTAGCCTGACAGGAGTGTTCACACAGGTAATACTAACAAATGACGGTGTACGAAAATAAAGGTATTGTTGATGGTCTCAATGAGTATGGGAGACGGGTGCATTGGATGCAGAGATGAAAAAAAAATGCAGAACCAATTGTCGTGACTGAAAGGTTACGTACTGAAGCATTCTCACAAGGGGCAGCTGTGTTAAGGAGATTAAAGAGGAATGATGGACATAGACGAAGGGATTGAATAACACATGAACACAAAAGTACGAGATCTGAAGGGACAAAAGCCACAGACATATGGTCATGGGATGGAGAAAAAACTCGGAGTACACAGATGCAGTACTGAGTAATTTAGATGTAGAGGGAAAGAAATTAATCGGAAGACATCAAGGATGGCTGTAGAATGAACAAGAATATTATAGTCGAGGAAAAGAGGGTAGCTTCTAGTACAGGATAGCACAATTCTAAATTGAGAAAGAAAAACTAGACTTAAGATTAAAGTTGGTGCGAGCCCATTGTAAAATTAAGCAAGATCTGCCATTCGGACAAGGTCTATGGTAACATGACAATTGATGAATTCTCTACTTGCAACAAAAATTACTGAAAGGTGATATACAGTATTACTGAAATAACATTAACCTTACTGAAATAACATTAATCTTATCATTTCACTAAGACATTAAAAACTTTGTACAACTGCATACCTATTTCATTCATATATATATAACAATACTACCCAGTTACAGATGTAGCAATATATGCAATACTACAACCTAGTGAAAGAAATGTAATAACGTATGTAACAATACTACCTCGTAACAGAGATGTAACAATATGTGTAATATTACTACCTAGTAACAGTGATGTAACAATAAATGTAATAATATTACCTATCACCCAGAGATGAACCAAGGACAGCTAACACCAGCAATGCTGTCTACTCTCTCCACAACATCTTAAATAAGGAATACGGATTAATATTCAAATCAGCCAAGTGAAGGAACAGACACAAACAAGGGTGGAGCGAGTTGCTGAGCGAAGCTTTCGTCGGTACTCATTAACAGGTAGAGCAGAAGGTAATGACGGGGTAGCAAGAGCAGAAGGGGGAGGAGAGGGAGGAGAGCAAGAAGATGCATCATTTTCCTGATTTTCCCCTAACTTGAAGTACCAGGGAGTTCCCTTAAGTTCGCCTGCATGAACCCACTTACTCTCAGATGACAAGTCCTTAATCTAAAATTTGTTACTGTTACTAGACACCAAGGGGTGCGGGCCTGTAAATTTGTCATCTAACATAGAACTACGTGTATATAATCAAGCAAATATTAATTCCCGAAAATTAATGTTCCTAGGCAATGCTGACTCATGCTGGAGATGTATCATAGGTCATTCAAACTGTAGAGTGAACTAGGTTTCGATAATGGCATTGAATGATATTTTTTTTCCCAACCCATGTAAGGCAAAGAATGGAGTTTCGCCTATGGATTTATTGATGGAACTACTCGTATTGACTGAGGCCGCAACTTCGGGTATCTGCTCATCCCGACAGGTGTTTTGAGGACTTAGTTACCTCAAGCACTCCAGCACATTACGGTTTTGCCTTTCAACGAAGCCATTGGAAGCCGGATGACAGGATAATGGCATTACATTTATTGATGTTATACTGCTTACAAATCTCAGCAAGAAGACTACTGTTAAATCCTGAGAAATTTTTGGTAAAATAATAGTGGATGAGGTAGTGAATGTACAATGACGTGATCAGTGAAAGCGCGTGCAACACTCTCAGCAGAAATGATCAACTGCCACAAACAAATACCCTGCACCAGACTCCGTAAAAAACAATTTAGGGCGGTCAGTAGAAACAGTTTCCCATGGACGTGATGGAACAGGATATTGCAAAAGTGGAGTAGGTAATCCGGCTGACCCTTTATGACTGTTACAGGGAACACAGGAATTCCACAAAACATTGATGTCCTTCAGCATAGGAGGTCAGTAAAAATAAATACTTGCTTGTCTCAAACACCGATCTTTTCCCAGATGCAATGTATGAGGTGTGTTATGGAGAAGGTGGAGTACTGCAGGAATTAAATCAGTGGGAACAATTAAGTGACATACTGTACCCCTCTATCAGATATGTCCCTACCGGTAAGTGATGTCTTCCTATACCAAAGATCATTGTCTATCATTAGATCATTTACTGACACTGGCAGGGTAGGTAAGGTCGAAGCGTCTCTTGACTCTAAGAAATAAATAGCCTTAGATTTCAGAGGGTCTGTACGCTGACAATTATATACAAAATCTGAGGTTAGAGTGATGTAAGGAACTTCATTTGGTTGACATGGTCAGACTTCCGCGATCACGTGACGTGAAAGAGCATCTGCAGCTTCATTTAATTTACCATGCACGAACTCAAAGGTTTGGTTGAAGTCTTGGTTAATAAATGACCCTCATGCTACACGTCCAGTAAGATTTCTTCTTTTGAATAAATCACTGGATATCCATTGAATATGTCTCTGAAATGTTTGAGAGACCAAGCAATTCATAATGCCTACCAAACTATAACACTGTAGTTATGTTCAGCGGCATTGAGGGCACGACTAGCATACGCTATTACATGTTTCCTCTTTTCCTGATCAATTTGTATCAATATGCGCCTAGACCCACCCACGACGCATCTGTACAAAGTAGAAATGGTTTCTCATAATCAGGGAATGCCAGGACTGGGGCATTAACAAGCGCTATCAGTGTTTCAAAGGCATGAGACTGGTCCTTAGTCCAAACAAAAGGTTAATTTTTCTTAAGTGAGTTACTAGAGAAGCTGCGATGTGTCCATAACCTTGAAAAAATCGCTGATAGTAGCCAGTCAATCCAAGAAAAATCCTTACATCATCAGTACTGGTTCTGGGAAGTTCGAAATTACCTTAACTTTCTCGTCTGAGGTATCTTCCAGCGTCAACCACATGTCCGAGAAATTTAATTCTCTTATATAGAAAGTTGGATTTACTGAGCTTAACCTTTAGACTTGCCATTTGGAGGCGATCAAAAACTGTAGTTTGGCAAAAACGTTTAGGGATTGACTTACCACAGTGATGTCATCTACATAAGCAAAATGCGAATGACCGATCACACCACTGAATACAGAATGGATAAGCATCATGAATACTGATGGAGCATTTCTGAGACTAAAGGGAAGCATTTTGAAATGACAGTGATCAGAAGGGGTACTGAATGAAGTAGAGGGGCGATACGACTCTTCCATTTCTACTTGCAGGTAGCCACTAAGTAAGACAAGGGAACTGAACACAACGTTATTCTCGCCAAGTGATTCCAATAAATCTGTTGAGACTGGTAATGGGAACCAATAGGGTACAGTGACAGAGTTTACGATAGACAACTGCGGGTCTAAATTCATCTCCTTTCTCGGGGACTAGGAAAAACAGACTACTCCACGGAATGACAGTGTTCACTGATGTCCTGATTTAACATATCCTGTACTTTCTCGTCAATCTCTTTTTGTAAGGCATGGTGTAAACTATATTCCGGGACATGAATTGTTTGAGTATCTCCAATCACTTCAGTGGCGTATTTAATCATACTTGTTTCCCCATAGGTTCACCAGGTAAGGCCACAGCATCTCTATAGGTCTGCAAGAGATTAATTAATTGTTCTTCATATTGAGGGAAGCTGCCCGGATTTACTTGAAAGGTGAAAGCAGCTGAAGGAATCGTAGCAAAATCCGTACAGTTTTCAATGGTATATGCATTGGGTAAAATACCATCATCCTTAGCAGTTACAGACAGTGGTATGTCCTCCCACACGTTTACGACCAATAGGTACACCAGGAGGTCACCAATCTTTGTAGCACTTTTAAGTTTTATTGGAGCATTTGTAACATACCGTACGTAAATATAACACAAATTATCCTCCGACAAGAACACAGTGGTGACTCATATGTTAAGCTATTCACACAACCTGTCTCAGATAGGGTTAGTATAATGCATTCCCTCCTTCTCTCGCACCTACAAAACGGACAGATTTTCGTGAATTCGTGAGGAAAACAAAATTGTGCACCATTTTGTCACTGCTCATTTCATCTCCCTGTATTGCAAAAAGTCAGTCAGACCATTTGAGGTAACTAAATGAGATGTAGATGAGTCAACCGGTGTGTTACTGTTAGAGGGGGTGTCATGAGATACTGATACTAAATTATCCTCATTCCTCTCTACTGGTGTCCGTGGAGTTACGATAGACTGCGTGATCGAATTTACCCGTGAAAGGACAGGGAGTGGGCTATTCATGCCTAATACATAAAGTCCCTTTACTGTAACACTATCACAGGCAAGTATCAGTTCAATAGAATGTTGAGCCATGGTGTCAGTATCAATAAAAACATCTGCAGGATACCGGAGCTTGTTTGTGGCAAAGTTCAACTGCGAAAGGTTTTATTAAATCATCGAGTTGTATTTCAAAAGTTACCTTGCCCTTCACATAACCTTCTGAGCCGTCACCACCACAGAGACAAAAGTCAGGAGGTTCAAGGATCCAAAGCCGTTTGATTCTTCCTTTAATACTGTTCAAGGAGGACTCGGACATTACGTTCATCATACACCCAGAGTCCATAAAAAATAATGTAGAGACTCCTTCGCAATTTCGTAAGATTACTACATCTAAGTGAGTCAGAGGACCAGTCTTGTGTATGGGGAGCTCAGAATATTGTGTAGTTAACCCATTGGCCGCGGGTCGTCACTTTCGTGACGGTTTGGTGCAATGGATCATACCGCAGGGCGTCACTTGAGTGACTCTGTGTTATTTTTAATTCCCCCGGGCTTTCAGGTGGTGACTAGTATCATCTATTAGCACTGCCAATGTCCAACAATAGTCAGAGCTGCTAATGTGATCAGTACTCCCATCCATTGTTGACAATTTAGCCATTTTCCCCC
>JAGKTI010032703.1:0-11843 GCA_018397915.1 Birgus latro
ACAGTAGAACCTCGATTATCCGCGAGCCACGAGGAATTCAAAATGCTGGAAAATCGATTAACACCCATTTCCTGTTCTGTTACACCAGTGATTCTCAAACTAGAGAATTTTGATGGGTCAGAGGGACATAAAATAGGCCTAATGCTTTCAGTGTATTTTATTTAACCCCTTAACCGTGGGTCGTCACTTCCATGATGCTCAGGTGCAGTGGATCATACCGCGAGGCGTCACTTTTGTGATTTTGTGTTGTTTTGAATTCGCCCGGGCTTTCAGGTGGTGACTTGTATCATCTATCAGCACTGCCAATGTCCAACAAAAGTCAGAGCTGCTAATGTCATCAGTACTCCCATCCATTGTTGACAATTTAGCCATTTTCTCCCATTCAAGACTCCCCTCCCTATTTCTCCTCTATTACCCTCTTGTGTCGTCTGCTCAGCTGCTCTGCGCAACGCCCGTAAATCTTCCCCGGATTTTTCCACTGATTTCATCCATTGAAATGAGCCCTATGCCCTATTCTTATACCAAATAATATATATATAAAAAAATGATAGTGCCATACACCTGGAATTGGCTAATTATCACTTGGCAACATCCAACCTGCACTCGTTCGCTAATTTCCCCTGCTTTTTCCCCCCGTGAAATATGCCTATGAGCTATTCTCATAATATAAATGTATATAAGAAAGGAAGGGAGAAGGCTGAGTGATATTTATATTCACCTGGAACTACCTAATTTATTATGTATTGTCTAGATTTTCTACAACTTATTTCTTAGCATATACATTAGCAGATGACATTTTCAACTTTTGGCTACCGAGATATGTACAGTACATTCAGTTCACTCTCGTCCTTGAACCTGTAAGGACATCGCAGTCGCGCCCCTCCATTTCTGCCACTTTTGCGCCCATTATAAAAGGCCCTTTGACCTCTACCCCTACTAAACATCGTGTGGGAAGCGGTAAAGGACTGTAGGTATATATAAGTGTAATAAAATACTAGAAATAATAAAGTGTGAGTGTGTATATGAGTAATACCAGCAGCAAATTAGTGTGAGTGGGAGGCTCATATGCGCTCGTATTTTACATTGGTTTCACAGTGTTTTTTTTTTGGAATATGGATTCCAAACTACTTGGAAATCATTGAATAGTGTTTCCAGTGATAACATGAGGCAGTGGTATTCATATTACGGGATGTCAGGAAGTGTAAATTGGAGACTTATTTACCCAACTTCAGAAGTCTCCACAAGTCCTACAGTAGTCGATGACTGTTAAAAAAAAACATCCCAAGAGAAAGCTGCAGGTATGTGCCATACGCATATGTAATTATAATATTCTAGGACTAATAACTGATTTTTGGCAAATATTTTTAAAAAGTCAGTCGGAGCACGGATTTTCCCCGCGAAATGGACACGGTGCGCCTCCGACAACCCCGCGGTTAAAGGGTTAACTGAAATTGTAATTATTCTTACTAAACTATTAGCTAAAATGTGACATATATTTACATGTAAAATAGGGGGTTAGGTCCTATGAGCCTCATATTTTTCGTTAAAAATGTAGTTAAGGATAATTATAAATGTCTGTCTTACGATACTCAAGACGTGTGTTTACATACAATCTCACCAACTGGACAGTGGACACATCACTGAATACTGCATTCTAACCTAACCTACCTGATTAGTTTTCCCCCTAATACTCCCCATAAAAATTTTAATCGCCAAGGATTGCCACTAAGCCTCTTGAAAGTCCTCATTACCAATCAAGCTTTTGACCTAAATAACCCGTTAATGATGGCCGTCTAGTATCAAGCATATTTCGCCAGGAATAAGTTTTGGCGCACATAAAAAAAAAGAAATGCAGTGTGTGAAACTATTTTTGAAAGCCATTAGTCATCAACAATAAAGAAAAAAAAAGCCATAAAGAAGTCTTCAGCAGGGACTAATGGTTTCAGGACAATTCGCCGTCAAGTCAAAGTTGCTGTCACAACAATAACAAGACAATTGCTAGAATATAATTCACAGGTGACTACAGCGAGGAAAAAACAATTATTGACTAAAGGTGCAACTAATAAATAATATCCAGAGCCTATGCTACTGAACATAGACTTTGATGGATCCCCATGAAATATAGTTATGAAAGTATTGATTAATTAATAATAAGTATTTATAGAATGACGGGGAATCGTCCAGGGTGCAAACTGTCCTGACGGGGAATCGTCCATGTTTTGACAGTGAACTGTCTGACGGCGAATTGACTTGATAATGAATTGTCTCAGAACCACAGAGTTGTGGGTGATGGTACAGGGAATAATAATACCTGACTTCCAATCCTCTGGGACTCTACCTTCCTCCCAGGGCAATCTGCACATCTTCCACATCCATTCTACTACAATCTCTCCCCCTGCTTCTGCATTCACCACACACTCCATCAAATCCTGGGGCTTTTCCCATTTTGACTTTCTTCATTACTTCCACAACTTCCATCCTACTGATTTCTTCCTCTCTCCTCACATCCCTCTGTCTCCCAGCCATTCTCCAGCCGCTTATACTCGCATTACTTTCATACTCTATGTTCAACAATTCCTTAAAATGTTCTCTCCATCTGCTCACTTTGTATCCCATCTCCACTAGTAATCTACTATTTTCATCTTTCACTCCCAAACTAACTTCTCTGACATCATGTCTCTCTTTACCTCTTTCTAAAACATTTTCTTACCTTCCCTCCACTTTACTCTAAAATTCCTCTCAAATTAATCATCCACCCTCTTCTTGCTCTCTCTTCCTAATCTTTTCACCTCTCTCTTCCTCTCTACATATAACTCTCTTCCGTCTCTCAACTTCTTCCATGTCCCTGTTTCTCATCCCCTCACTATATTCTTTCATTCATTCATCATCCAATCCTATGTTGCCCCACAGAGGAGCGTAGGAGCCCGGGGCTAGGCAAGTTGGTCCTGACATTTAAGATGAGAGAGTGACCAGCCTCACTCATCCCTGAATGGCATTACTTGAGCAATAAACCCCAACCACCCCTTGGATATAAACTTTCACCAGCTCAATCCAATTGGAGCGCCGTAATTACCCACTAAACCACCGGGCGCCAAAATTTGGTTATATTGTTACCACCCAGCGTAGTAAATGGTTTCCTGGTGTACAGGAAACCAATTGGCTTGTCACTCAGTGTAGAGTTACCCAAGGCAGAAGGACGAGGAAAGAATGAAGGCAAGAAAGACAGATGAGAGAGTGTAAAGTCACCCGTAGGCAGAAGGACAAGGAAAGAATGAAGGAAAGACAGAAGAGGATTGAAGGAAAGGGGAGACACCCGAGAGCAGCACTACATCGAGTAAGTGGATATGCTTTCTTATTTTGTGCCACAGCCTGTCTTACCTCGTTATTCCACTATGCTGTTCCCTGCAACCCCTTTCATCTTCTATTCATCCAACACACCACCTCACATCCTGCACAGATTTCTTTTGTGAATATCTTGAACACATCTTCCACATCCCTCATCTGCTCCAATCCATATTTACCCAATCACTCCTCCACTTCTCTATTATATTCTGCCTTTTTTCCATCTTCTTGTAACCTTTCCACCCTCCTTACATATACTACTTCCTCCTGTCCTTTCCTTCTTCTATTTCTCCACTTCATTTGGACCATGATCCTCACCACCACCAAGTGATGGTCAGGAAGTCCACTCCCCCAACCTCTATATGCTCTTGCATCCATTACACACGTTCTCATCCTATCATTTACGAACACAATAAATCGTCGCCTTCCGTTCATTCAGTTCACCACCCACCCTTCTCATCACTCGCCACATATACCTATGGATCATTTTGTGCCTGAAGAGGGGACTGGCTATCACCAACCCCCTCCCAGCACAAATGTCCACTAAAGCACTGCATTTCTCATCCATCTCTGTAGGCATACCCCACTCATCAACCTCTCCATCCAACTTCACATTCCCTACTTTTTCATTCATATCTCCAATCAAAAACACTCTCCCATTCCCTTCAAACTTTTCCATGCACGCTTCCACATTTGTCCAGAACTCTTCTCTCACTCTGCTAGCACGATCTTGTATTGGCACATACATCCACACAATTGCCCACATTTGTTGTCCAACTTTCAATCTTACCCACACAATCCTTGAGCCAACTGATCCATACTCTCTTATATTCTCCTTCCATCTGCTACTCACAACAGTACACACTCCTTCTTTTGCCCTCTCATTCTCACCTACTCCTGCACATATACCCCATCGATAATCCCATTCTCTCACACTTATATATGCATGTTTGAAAATTTTATGTAACATGAAGTACATATGGCATCCATCCATCCATCACCCAATTCTACGTTGCACCATGAGCAGTGTAGGAGCCCGGGGCTAGGCAAAGTTGGCCCTGACATTTAAGATGAGAGTGACCAGCCTCACTCATCCCTAAGTGGCATTACATGAGCAATAAATCCCAACCACCCATTGGATATAAACCTGCATAGGCTTAATCTGACTGGGGCACCGCAATTACCCACTAAACCACCAGGCACCATAATCTGGTTTTATGGTCACCACCCAGCGTAGTAAATGGTTTCCTGACACCAGGAAACCATTTGGCTCACTCAGTGTAGGGTCACCCATAGGCAGAAGGAACAGGAAAAAATGAAGGAAAGAAAAAGAGGGAGTGTAAAGTCACCTGTAGGCAGAAGGACGAAGAAAGAAGGAAGCAACGTAAGACAGAAGAGGAAGGAGGGAAAGGAGGGAGGAGAGAAAAGGGCAGACACCTGAGAGCAGGACTACATCAAGTGAGTGGATGGTAAGCACCAGCATGCATGAAATCTGGGGACCTTGGACTGATATGTAGCAATGTGATGCATGTATGGGCACAAAGAGGTTATGCACATTGTGCTCACCTTGAAACAGAAGCTGGACAAATGCAACAGACTTGAAAATGATGAACATTATAAAAACTGATAACATAATTTAATGTAAGAAACTCCACAATTTATGATGTTAAGTCTGAAGCTCAAGGAATTTTTCATCAAAAGCAAGACAAATAAATCCACTGAAAAAAAGGTATACTCTCTATCGGTTGAAAATGTGTGGTACTGGTACAGTTTTCTACCTAAAGAACTGACTCTTAACTATCCACGAAGTTGCAGTATCTTACAGTAGCTTGGCCAGTCCATTTTTTTCAATACTAGTCATTATTCTATTTATAAAAACATGGAAAAATAAACTAGAGCATTTTTTTTGTGAACTAATGCCTTGGAAAGAAGCGTTGTACAGTAGAATTATCACAACTCCCTTGCTCGCAGTTGTGTATACAGCTGCAGCCCACAAATTTATTTCGCATGTGACTGTCGTCACTCCACCCCTCGCTCGTCACTCAGCTGTTTTACGGATTACAGTAAATATGTGTAAATTGCATGGGCAGGTATTTTGTCAAATAAAACAAACCTTCATTTCTATCAGCTATATTTTATCTTTTTCACTAATGCATATGTGTCCTAAGATGATGAATAAATTCATCTTAGAATGCATTTGCACTGGCAGAAAAGATAAAATCTAGCTGACAGAAATGAAGTTTGTTTTGTTTGAAAAAATTACTGTGTTTGCAATTCATAAGTATTTATTGTAATATCTGCAAAACAGCTGAATGGTGAGTGAGGGGTGGAGCGATGCCAGTCAGCTGAGGAATAAATTGGCAAGCTGCAGCCGTATACACAACTGAGAGCATGGGAGTCGTGATAATTTTACTGAAAAACACTTCTTTCCAAATCATCAGTTACCAGAAAATGATAAAGATTTATTTCTTTACATTATTTTTTCACATCTGATGAATAAAATAATGAATAATACTTAACAAAATAGACTTACCATGTGAATTCACCACTACTGCAAAACACAGCAAGCATTTATGCTGTGTCTATGGAGTGTGTTTAAGTGGTTGTTTCAAATAACAAAAAATGTTAGTATGGCCCTGGATATGAGTGGTACTGTATATACTGCAAATGATATAGCCTATGTACATGTCAGATATCGGAGAAAAACTGGTAATAAACTTCCCAAGCTACCTGGTTAACTGAGGTTGTACTGTACTACTAATTCTATACATAGTAGTGTAGTGATCCCTTGGTTATTGTACATAACTGGTACTGCACATAGTGTGTGATAACACAATGGAGCGATAACAAAGGCACAGAACCTATGGGATTTGTCCTAACTGGTACCTGCCACCCCACTTGTAAACTCAAATTTTCCCTTTTACAGCAACTTAGACCCACTAAATATATACATACTATAATGATATCAGAAACATGCACAGACATAGTTAGATTAATTAATAATGATGAAAAGAGCACAATATGGGAAAAACACGTACTATATAGAGACCTAAGATGGGACTGAGGTAAGGAATTGTGAAGTTAGGGGGTGGAGAGTTAGTGGTCTCCACCACCTGGGTTGAACTCCTTGAGTACAGCCTCATCTTTGAAGCTCACCAGAAACCACAGATTTTGCACCATCATTATCAGCAACAACTAGCTCAGATGCACAATAAATTGTTTAGCCAAAAAATGTGAAATAATGGAAGGAGTGCAGATTTCATCTGGCAGTGATAATGAAAATTGCTATAATCAAGTGCATGATAACCAAGGGAGCACTGTATATCATACCCACAATATCAACTACAATGCATCCCACAATATGCAGTATCTTACTCCAATTTATGTCGCACTTTGGGATCACAGTCAGCATGAAGGCGTGCCACACTCACATTTTCTTCTGCGGCATCCAGACCCACCACTGTTGCACCCAGTCGAGCAAGAGGCTACAGAAAAATCAACATAAAATACATTACACCATCACAAATTATGAATATAACAATTAGTTTACAGTAACCCCCACTTATCCATCTGTACATTAACTGACATATAGTACAGTACTTCATTATCTTTCACAGTAAGAAGTCTGGCAGAATTAAAGCAAAACCGTCTTTGTATTAACTGGGGAGGACATATGGAAACCAAATTTTTTTCAACGGTTTCAAATACAGTAATCCCTTAATTACCAGACATAACACAGCCATCACTACATCTAGGTATGGACGAAACCCGGACATGGAGCAATATCCTACCTTATCCATACCTGACCTACAGTACTGTATATGTACAGTACCCCTCCTCATTGTGGCAGTGTTTCTTTGGTCTTTCAGCTACTGTATTTAGACATCAAAGCACACATGGGAATATCCATTATAATGCTAGACAATAAGAAAACAATGCATAAATAATAAAAGTCCCCAAAAAATTCACAGTATTTACCACCCACTGAATGGCGGACAGGCGTCATAACCCGCTAGCCGCTACCTGGTGTTTAACAAATGTTAAACTCCCCCTCCTCCTCCTCCCCCTCCATCCCTGGAGCTGGGCAATGAGTGGGGACATGCGGCGAGGTGATGGAGGCCTACCCACCTCAGGACTCTTAAGACAGCCGCAAGCTCTCGTCTAATGCGACTCAACGGCTGTTGATGTGCTCGGTTGAAGGTCCAAGAGTGAAGAATGAGGATGAGGTGATGGTGGTGGGGAGAACGGGCTTGCATACGTGCGGGTGCCAAGCTTGAAGAAGGAGTCGATCTTGTTCTGATGACAGGTGCGACAATTCTGACGGAAGATGACAGCATCCCTGAATGCCCTATGATAAACCGCCAGCTTCAGTGGCACCACCTCCCTGTTGCAATGCAAGTGCCCTTGGTATATTCGAGCACTTGCTCAATGCCGGCAGGTAGTGCACCAAGATGAGTGCGTGATGGAGCGGCAGGGTGCTCAGAGTCAGGGTTCTCATCCTCATCCCCGTCATTGACATTTGTTTGCCCCACAGAAACAGCAGCGGCGATCTCCTCATAAGACAATGTCTAGTAACCTGGATTGCCACCGTTGTCATCCAACCACTCCCTCACATCACCGACGTCCACAACCTCGCCTGCCATAAGTAGACGAAGGTGGAAATCGTCTATGTCAAATTCCTCAAAGTCATGCGGCATCATATCCCTGAAGGAGACAAGATCAAAAGGAGACTTTCTTCCAAGCATTCATCCCGCTGAACACCGCTGACTTGATGTTGTAAGGGCAAAGATTTTCCAAGGTCCGCTCCCCTCGTGTGTCGACCCCTTACTCGTCCTCTTGTACTACTATCACCTCGTCGAGGAGCCTCCGATGGTACTGTCTCTCTGCTGCCACAATAACACCTTGGTCATCGGTTCAATGTCAGCAGTCGTACTAGGCGGCAGAAACATGCACCTGATACAGTACATCCTTCAACTTTGCGAACTTTAACTTTGCGAATCACCAATTTTGCGAGGTAGTTCCAAGTCATTTATTTTTTAACATTTATGAACTTTGCGAGCGATCACACACTTTGCGAGGTCGAGTCGTGGTAAAGTCGTCTTCCCGCACTACTTTGCCACGTGGAGTAGTGACGTCGTGGTTCGCTGGGCATACTGTGCCTCCTAGGTCGGTGTTCTGCCGCACCCCACGTTTGTTTACACCACAGTAGTCGCACCCAAGCCTTGCCCCGCCACCAGTCCCGTACACCACGCCAGTCTTCACATCAGTGTAAATACGCATTTTTTTCTTTTTTATGTTTCTACCTATGATGTTTTCATAATAATATTACTTTACAATACATCAGTCCATGTTTGTTTCATTTATCATCATAAAATTAAGAGGTAGAGTCAAGAGAAAGAGTGGGAAAAAGTGCTTACCTTGGGGTGATGTCGACCAATTTACCTTTATTGCATATATTTAATTGTTTAAACTTTGCGAATTTTGATTTTGCGAGGTTTTTTGTTGACCATATTCTCGCAAAATTGGAGGAAGCACTGTACGACCATTACCAACAACCAATTCCTTCTCAGAAGGATGTGCAGGGGCACTGTTGAGGATCAGGAGTTCCATCACCTGGTCGCAAGGGATACCAAGTTCCTCCGTTTGATAATGAATAACCTCCTTGACAAAGTGTCTGTGGAACCACCAAGTTCCTCCGTTTGATAATGAATAACCTCCGTGACAAAGTGTCTGTTGAACTAATCTCCAAAGATCTTACAGGTAAACCAGGCCTTCACAGAATGGTACCACACAACAGGCAGGCTATCCATCAACACAAAGAGACAATGTATCTGCTTTGTCCATCCAACAATAACAGGCTTGAGGCAGTGCATCCCGTTAGCACTGGGGCAGCACAAGACCGAGGCACACTGTTTGGACAACTTCCGACCAGGCCCAGTCCTCTCCCTCTTCTGCCAGGGTGGTGATGAGCCAAGAGTTTCATCAGCATTGTACATCTGACCGAGGTCCAGGCCCTCATCCTCGATCAGGCACTGCACTTTCTGGTGAAACAACTCAACATCCTCTGCTGTCGCGTCAAAAGCCTTGCCATGTGTTTTGTGGCCAGTAAGTCCATGTCGAGGTTTGAACCGGAAGAGCCAACCTTCAGAGGCCTTGAAGCCGTGCACATTGTGTAAGCACGCAAACTTCTCGGCTGCCGCCTTCAACTCGGTCCCACATACAAGCACACTGGCACCCCGTTGTTGGCAGAACCAAGCCGTAGTCAACTGGTCAATGGTGGTGGGGCAGGGCTAACGGCCGTATGCTTAAACACAGATGGAAAGGCCCTACTTTGGTCCCTACTTTACACACTAAGGAAAGCACAAGCAAACCCTCACTTTTTACACAGTAGGCTAAGAGAGCATTAAGGGAAAGGGGGCGGTTGGTAGCCCTGCCTGCCGGTTGGTATGTCGGAAGTGCCCCCGTGGCAGTCACTGTGACTATTCTTTTTCCAGACAATGTCAATCAACAACAAAACAATATAATTTCCTGTAATTTTTTTATATATTAGCACTTATTAGTATGTATACTTTATATATTTTTACAGTACTAAACTTTTCAATCAATACTTATGTTGTAAATATGATAGTTTAGCGCTGGCGATAGGTTAGGTTAGGATGAATTTGGTTGTTACCCTAAAATTGGTTAGGGTAGCCTAAAATAAGTTAGGATTAATAACGTTGGGTTGAATTATGAAAATTTATGCTAGGTTTGGGTAAATGAACACTGATAAAGGGCAATTTCGCCAAAAAATATCGTTCTAAGATGGCGTTCGTCAGTCTTCCAGCACAGGTCAGGATAAGTTTGGTTAGGTTAGCATAAAATTGGTTAGGTTAGTCTAAATAGGTTATGTAAGATTAGAGGTTCGGTTGTTACGAAAATTTAGGCTAGGTTTGGATAACTAGGCACTGCAAGGTTTATTTCGCTCATATGTGGCACTCTAAGATTGCGTCCATCTATCTTCGTGCCTTGCAAGACAGTGGCAGTCTGTGAACAAACACCGCTTATTAATGCACTTTTCACCACATTTAAAGAAACGAAAAACACCAAAACTTGAAAACGCAATTCGAGAGTACTTGAAGGCTATGGACATGATTGTGTGCAACACACATTTTAGAAAAAGAGTGAGTAGATTGATTACGTACGAGTCCGGGGGAAATAGTAGTCAGATAGATTATTTTCTGGTCAGGAGGGTTGATAGGAGATTAGTGAGGGATGTTAAAGTTGTAGGAAGCGAGGAGTGTGTGCAGCAGCACAAACTGTTGATTTGTGACATGGTGCTTAAGGAACGAATGATGAGAAGGAGGACATATGTACCTAGGAGGAAAATATGGAAGCTGGGAAACCAATCAGTAAGGGATGCCTTTTATAGTGAGATGAGGAGAGTGGTGGCTGAACAGGAAGCCGTAGATAGAGGCGTTAATGAACAGTATAGAGCCCTTAAGAACAACCTCTTGAGAGTTACCGATGCAATATGAGGTTGGACAAGAGGCCCACTAAGACATAAAGTAACTTGGTGGTGGGATGAGGGTGTAGAAGCTGCAGTTAAGGAGAAAAGAAGGCTTTTTCGGGAATGGAAGAAGGGTGGTAACAGGGAGGAGTACTTGGCTGCCAAGCGCAGGGCTAGAAGAGAGGTATACAGGGCGAAGTCTGAGTCACAGAGACTTTTACTTGATAATCTAAATCATGNTAGGAAGCGAGGAGTGTGTGCAGCAGCACAAACTGTTGATTTGTGACATGGTGCTTAAGGAACGAATGATGAGAAGGAGGACATATGTACCTAGGAGGAAAATATGGAAGCTGGGAAACCAATCAGTAAGGGATGCCTTTTATAGTGAGATGAGGAGAGTGGTGGCTGAACAGGAAGCCGTAGATAGAGACGTTAATGAACAGTATAGAGCCCTTAAGAACAACCTCTTGAGAGTTACCGATGCAATATGCGGTTGGACAAGAGGCCCACCAAGACATAAAGTAACTTGGTGGTGGGATGAGGGTGTAGAAGCTGCAGTTAAGGAGAAAAGAAGGCTTTTTCGGGAATGGAAGAAGGGTGGTAACAGGGAGGAGTACTTGGCTGCCAAGCGCAGGGCTAGAAGAGAGGCATACAGGGCGAAGTCTGAGTCACAGAGACTTTTACTTGATAATCTAAATCATGAAGGAAGGAAAAATATGGTTTTTAGGGTGGCAAATCAGGTGAAGAGAGATAATCGGGACATTGTAGGCGGGCAGTGTGTGAAGAATGATGAAGGAAGGGTAGTGGTAAACAGTGAGGATATTAAAGATGCATGGAGAGAGCATTATAGCTGGTTGTTGAATGAGGAGTTTGATTGAGATAGGGAAGGTTTGGAGCCAGCTGATCCAGTGTTTGGCCCTTGGCCTTTGATTGACGCTGCTACTGTGAGTGAGGCAATAGGCAGGATGCGGGTGGGAAAGGCAGCAGGTGTGTCTGGGTTGACTGCTGAAAT
>JAGKTI010032704.1:0-11213 GCA_018397915.1 Birgus latro
ATCAACATTCGTTTGGTTCTGGATGTGTGAGTTAACGAGGGAGAGAAGACTAGGTGGAGGTAAGGTGGTGGAGGCAAAGTGAGGTGATTGGATGAAGGAGATAAAGTATGGTGGTGGTGAGATGGAGGTGAGGTGACGGAGGTGAGCAAAAAGATGGAGGTGAAATAAATGACGGAAATGAGGTAATGCAGGTGAGGTAAATGTAGATAAAGTGGTGTAGGTGTGGTGCTGGAGGCGAGGTTATGGAAGTAAGAAGTGATGGTGATAGGGCGACATGGTGGAGACAAGGCGAGGTGGCGAAGGCAAGACGAGGTGGTGAAGGCAAGGCGAGGTGGTGAAGGCAAGACGAGGTGGTGAAGGCAAGACGAGGTGGTGGAGATAAGGTGGCAAGCGAGCGACCCCAACCTCTGACGCTCACCCCGGCAAAAACTTCTTTCATCTCGCAAGTTTTGATGCCGGAATTAAAGGCTTATTAAGGCAGAATCCATCAATCCCAGGGTAGGCGCGGCCGAGGGTGAGGGTGAGGGCGCACTGAGAGAGAGACTTAGAGAGAGAAGGACTGTAGAACAGACTAAGATATAGTTAAAGACAGAAAGAGAGAAAAGACCGAAGGGATATGTAGACCATGTGAGATTGTGATGGGGACCTGGAATCGTTATCTTCATCATTATAATCGTTATTATAATCATCATTATCATTAATTATTATTATTATTATCATTATTATTATTATTATTATCGTTGCTGACAACATCCTCATCTTCAGCGTAATCATCGTCATCATCGTTGTCAAACGTCTTAGTCGTTTACCATCGTCGTTGCCATCGTCTTGAGCATCACCACTATCATCCTAGGCCACTTTCTCAAAAGAATGATGATGATCTACAAGCTGGAAACCTACAAGTTATCAACAGCGTCCAGTGAAACAGGTCATACAGTACACCCATCCAGTCACCACTCTACCCAAGAATTACTGGCTCTATCCCACAACCACTAACCTGAGTGCTGGTTGATGTGCAAATACCCTTATGCCCGTGACTGACAAAGACAGCACCAAAAAACATTCCCCAAGACTTCCACACGCAACCATTGATATTCCACGTCTGTTTGAGTTCTAGATGTGAAGAGGCTGGGGTAAAGAGACCCTATCCAAGGGTCTCCTGATCGGCCCGGGAGTGGAAATCAGGTGTTAGTTGCAGGCCGTATTCATCCGCTTACTCTACTGTCACCTCTTGCCGGGTGTGGGGATTGACGTAAGCAGTAAGCATTATCCGCAGGGTGTGGGGGGCTTGAGCAAAAGCAGCAGAAACACTAAATCTAAGTGACAAGGCGTAGACGAAGAACAACAAAGTACAATCTTGTTCTAAATTACCTTATTAAAAAGGTCAAACCTATTTTGGTACTGTACAATCCTTAGTTTAGAGGACGTTATCAAGTACATGTTTTTATAGCTGTCGACACTGCTACCTTTTCGCCATGCTGTAATCTTGTGTCTACTTATTTCTTTCTTGGTGGATGATATATGAGTTCTGTTATGTCTGCACAACCACCGTCTGTGCCAAAGAATAGAAGAACCAGAGAGGGTAGAGATACATTCAACTTATGATGCCTGGGTCTGAAAGAACAGAGGTTAAAACAGAAGGAAAGACAGCTTGCGTGAGAATGTCACATAAAAATGCGGGAATTGCCGGTTGACTTTGGCAGTAATAACGTGAAGAATATTGCATCATCTAAGGACCACCCTGGACAGTACACACAAATTATCAGACAATTAATACTCCAGTGTGTCCCTGATAAAAAAACAAACTCACACTAATAACTAATGACACCAAAGGTACTGCAAGACAAACGGCTGGAACTGTTATATATCTTTGGAACTGGCTGAATGAATACTAAGTTTCCAGTTTAAACTGAAACTGCCGGTTGAAACCAAGTTAAAAGGTTTATTACGTAGGCTAACAGTTGTTTAGATCTAGTTTCAGGTGGAACGTATACCAAACCAGCATAAGTCAAGGGCAATCGAAATACATCTTTAGAAGAGACTTTGATGTGAGACATTAAGAAGTTGGAGCAACAGCACCAGAATCATCCAAGGCGAAATATAAGGCAAAGTCTGAGCGCAGAGTTTAGCTTTATCAGGGGATGAAACAGTCATCTGAGTGAAAAAGAAAAGAGGAGGAGGAAAATTGCTGGAGGATTTTATTTTTTCTCCGCAAGCTGTTGAAAAATCTGGAAAGGATAATTCTGGAAGAAAGTCGTATTGGGGAGAGGTAAAGTGAAACTGTGGTGTAGATCGAGCACGATATCATATGCAAACGTTCTCCTTGTCGTACACCGGAGCACAGAGCGTGGCTGTAAAAGTTAACCTTCTGGCAGTATACCATTTTTTTTATATATATACTATTCCAAGCTCATAAAAGAAGGGTCCATTCCTCTGACATACTTTCAGCACGACTATATCTTTAGTCCGGTAATTCCACTCTAACGTATGCCTCGTCCAGACGATTATATTAAACTTTTAAAAATCTTTCCTAGAAGGGGTTAATCCAAGCTACCTTTAACCTCTCCAGTTCAAAAAGGCTCTCTTATGCTGAATAATATCGCTTAGCGGAAGCAAGACTAAAGTGTAAAGACGTCATCGAAATGAAATGGTTCACTGCAAGTTTATTTAGATTTTAAAAGGCTTTCCTCGGTGAAAAGGAACTGCCAACCTACCATAATAAATAAAGGGTACAAAAACATTAATCTCCTCACATCGATGCCGACTTTTCGTTTTGGTCATTTTGGTCTTGCTAATCACTGATGAAATTATGCAGGTTAGGTCAGTCCTCTCCTAACGAAAGGATTAGAAACATTCTCCTTTAACCCTTTCACTACGATGACGCATTTTTCATTATATTCTTAGTATCACTGCTGGCTTTTATGCACTATAGGGACACCTCTGCCAGTGTTGGCTCTAGATACTTTCGGATAACCTCTCCACCACGACAGGTCTTGCGTAATCAGATGAATGAAGTCGTTTGGTATAGAGAAGGTTAGAAAATACAAAGGATTTACCATCATCATTATCATCATCATCATCGTTCTTCATTAACATCCTCTTCCTCTTCCTCCTTCTCTTTCTCCCCCTCCTCCTCCCCTTCCTCCTCCTCCTCCTCCACATCATCATCATCATCATCATCATTATCATCATCTTTTCATTATAATTATCCTGACCTACTTCCCCAATCTAAAGCATCTACGTCCAGACGATTTTACTCAACTGGGAAAGGGTCATTCGGATTGAATGGTTACAGAAGAGGTTTCGAATAACGGGCCAACCACCTAGACTGACAGACTACTTAACTTACAATGATGAAGTCTTTTGCGTTTCATTCCTTCTTCCACCTCGGGATCTCATTTAGCCCACTGCGAGAGATGCTAGCAGAGTAAAAAAAAAAATCGTCTGGAGGAAGCAAGAGTAAAATGCAACAATACGTCATCGTGGTGAAGGGACCCAAGTACCGGTTCTGCTCGGCAAAAATCGTCTGACAGAGAAAAATAAACAAATACTGTCAATAAATACGCCAATAAATGAATAAATAACTATTTTTTTTTAAATGTGTCCGACTCTAGGCATAGGCTTCACAGCCTGCTATCAAGGCCCAGCAGTCCTCCTACATACCATACACCTCTACATGTCACCACTTCGGCGCTAACACCCACCGTCCATATTGACTAAAATGCTAGGGCTGTCTCATACAGGACTGGTGTATTGGTATTAGCTGGGGCATTTTTACGACTTTTTATAGATAAGTAAAGCCTGATTTAATGAAATTCAAATCCTTAAACTGTTCCCTGCCCCAGCGGGGATTTGAACCTGGGTCCGTCGGGACTGCAGGCCACCTCTCTAACGATTGAGCCACCGTCTCCCCCAAATAGTAGTGAAGGGGTTAAATGGAGTGTCTATAACCCCTTTATTACGAGAAGCCTCACCTGGACTGCATAAAATCACCTGGGGTCGACATGAACAAAATCAACGAGGCGCCACGGTACAGACGGAATGAAAATAAAGTCATGTTTGAAACATTTGCTCATTAGGCGGTCGCGGGAGAGAGGCTGGGCGGGAAATGAGGAAGGAGGGAAGGGAAATAAGGACGAAGAGAAGTGATGAGGGGTGGGAAGGGAATGAGAAATGAGTGAAGAGAAAGAGAAGGGGAGGGAAGGAAGGGAATGAGGAAGGAGTGGAGATAAATGAAGACGGAGGGAAGACAAAGGGGAAGGAAAGGAAGGGGATGAGGACGAGTGGAGGGAAAGAGAGAGGAGGGGGAGTGAAGGGAAGTTAGGAGGCGAGGGAAGGAAATGAAGAAAGAAGGGAAGGAAATGAGGCCAAGAGAAGGGAATGAGGACGGAGAGGGAAATAAGGAATGAGCGACGGGAAATGAGGAGAGGATGGAAGGAAATGACAAAGGAGAAGGAAAGAATTGACGAAGGAAGGGAAGGAAATGAGGGCGGCGAGAAGGGAAATAAGGGCGGCGGGAAGGGAAATGAGGGAGGGAAGAGAAAGGATGGAAGGGTATAATGAAAGGGGGACAGAGAATGAGGAAGGCGGGGATGGAAATGAAGAGGGAAGAGAAATGAAGACCGGAAGGAAATGAGTGAGGTAAGAGCAAAGAGGAGGGGAGGGAATAATAAGGAATGAGAGGAAAATGAGCAGGTGAGAGAAACTGGAAGGTGAGGGAAAGGGGGAGGTGATGGAAATAGGAAGGTAAAGTGAGGAGGTGATGGAAATGGTGAGGTGAAGGAAATGGGGGGGTGATGGAAAGAGGAAGGCGAAGGAAATGATGAGGTGGTGGAAATAGGAAGATAAGGGAAATGGGGAGGTGAGGGGAATAAGCAGTATAGGAAATGAGGTGGTAAAGAAAATGAGGAGACGATGAGAGGGAATATGGATGGGAGGGAAATGAGGGGAGGAGGACATGAGAAGGGGAAGGAAAGGAGGAGGAGAGGAAATGAAGAGTGGAATGGAAATGAGGGAAATGAAAAGGAGAAGGGAAATGAGAAGGGAAATGAGGAGAGAGGAATGAGAGGAGGGACAAGAAAGGAGGGACATGAGGAGAGGAAATGAGGGAGGGGTGAGGAAAAAATGAGGTGAACAAGAAGAGCAAGAGAGGGGGGCAGGAAATGAGAAGAGTGGAATTGGAATGAGGAAGGGAGGGAAAAGAGGGAAGGGAAAGGAAATGCGGAAGGAGAAATGAGAAGGGAAGGGTATGAAGTGAGGAGAGAGTAATGAGGACGGAAGAAAGAGGAATGAGGAGGGAAAGGAGATGAATGAGGGGAAAAGAGAGAGGAATGAGGAGAAAAGGGAGAGGAATGAGGAGGAAGAGGAGGGGAAATACGGAAGGAGGGAAGGGAAATGCGGATGGAGGTGAGGAGAATGAGGAGGGAGAGGAGGAAAATGCGGTGGGAGGGGAGGGAAATGAGGAGGGAGGGGAGGAGAATGCGGAGGGAGGGGAGGGAAATACGGAGGGAGGGGAGGGAAATGAGAGAAACGGAAAAATAAGGAATCGATAGAAATGAGACGGGGAAGAAAATGATGAGGAGTGAGAAATAAGATGGGGGGAGAAATGACCATGGTAAGTGAGGAGATAAAAATCAGGAGGGAAGGGAAATGTCTATGGGAGGGAAGGATAGGGAAGAAGAGGAATGGAACTGTAAAGGGAAAAGAAATATGGATAGGGGGAAATGGAGAGGAAAGAGATGTGAGGAGGGATAGAGGTGAGGTAGAGAGGGAAATGAATAGGGGAGGGAAATGAGGAGATGAGAAAGAAATGAGGCGCCGAACACTGACGCTGCTGAAAATGAGAACTTCTTATAAGAGTTGGGTGAAAAGAATTCGTTCGTTTCACATTCTTTCCTTCTCACTTTCCTCTCGAGTCATCTGCAACACAAATGGCAGGGTGTGGGGGTAGTGGTGGCAGGGTGTGGGGGAAATGGTGGCAGTGTGTAAGTTCACTGGTGGCAGAATGTGGGGGAAATGATGGTAGTGTGTGGGGGTAGTGGTGACAGGGTGCGGGGCCAATCGTGGCAGGGTGTGAGGGTAGTGGTGGTAGGGTGTGGGGGTACCGGTGGCAGGGTGTGGGGGCAGTGTTGGCAAGGGGTGGGGATAGTGGTAACTGGGTGTGGGGATAGTGGTGGCAGGGTGTGGGATTAACGGTTGCAAGGTGTAGCGGAAATAATGGCAGGGTGTGATGGTAGTGGTGGCTGGGACTGTGGTGGCAAGGTTGATGGTATTAGTGACAGAGTGCAGGATATATAACAGAGGCAGGGTACTAAGGACAGGGTGGCAGGGTACGAAGGTATATGACGGAAGCAGGGTACGAAGCAATATGACAGGGCGACAAGGTACGAAGGTTTATGACAAGTGGCAGGGTACAAAGGTGTATAACAAAATGGCAGGGTATGGTAGATTTCAGCAAGACGTGCGGTTGAAACAGGTTGCGGTAAATTATAAGAATGTGGCATAGTGAGTGTGATGGGGCAGGGGATATGAGAATGGCATGAGCAACACAGATCCCCTAAGGTTGACTAGTGAGGTATTGCATCCTGACTTGTAATGAAACGCCAACTCACAAGGGTATGCTCTTCACAAGATTCTAGTATTCCAAAAGGCTTCATATTCACAAAAGGCCTCACATTCACAATATAGTCACAAAGATATAAGATCCACAAAACATTCGAAAGTAATCAAACACCCACACTAAAGCTTTCACATATCCTGAGTGTGGAAGTCCTATCTTTCTCCTCATAACCCCCTGCGACCAATAAAGATTCCCCTCTCAGTACCGGAAACTGGCGCAGACGCAGTATGTAGTTCTCTGCACCCTCTTGAAGCTGCGTCAAAATCCACGTAGCCTCTGCCCAATAAACAAAGAGGGCTGGAAGGTTCCTTTTCATACGTGCTAAGAAATTAACTATGAACCATGACTGTACATTCCACTCGCTTTCATTTTTACAAGCCTCTGTTACAGTGATACATTTAGCCTTTTCGAGGCGGGAGCAACTATCAGTTTTGTACTGTCACTGTAGGATATAGCAACCTGGATTTATGGCAGAGGGACCAGCGTTTCCATATCCTTAACTTTCCTCTTCTCTTGTGTATTTTTACTTCTCATGTATTTTCTGAATATTTTCTTCCCGCTGTTCTAGATATTTTATTCTCTCTTTTCCCTGACTATTCTTTTTCTTTCTTTTCTTTTTTTTTTTTTTCTTTTGTTATTCTCCTTTTTTCCTTTTTTTCCTCTCTCCCCATTATATAATATTCTTTTAACGTTTTTCCCCTGTTTCTTGCTACGGTACTCCTCTAATTTTCCACGTCCATTCTTTCCTGCAGCTACTTCTTTTCTATGGTGTTTCTTTACTTCCGTCTTTTTTAAGAGTACATTGTTCTTTTTGCTTTCCTTCTTTAACCTTTTTCTCGTCATATGTTTACTATGTATTTTCCTTAATTTCTCATGCTCGCTTCTCCACGCTAAACTAAACACTCACACGTTACTGTCCAACCTCACACTGCCAACTTTCATACGACTACACTGCAAACGGCAACACTTTACACCATGTCACTTAACACTGCTACACTACACTCTATCATACTTAATACCACCACATCTCGGGCACACTGCCAATGCAACACTTCACACTGCCACATCAGACACTTCCACACCTTACAGTCACATGTCGCACGTTCATTTCACAAACCCATCACCTTATACTCACGAACACCACACATTGTCCCACCTCCAGTGTCTTACTACGCGGAGGTTTTTCATGTATCCAGTGCAAATCCCCCACTACGACACACACTGCCAAACTTCACACCCACTCCACATAAACACACATACTTACCCACTCACCCACCCATCCCCACACACAAATCCCGTCTCACATTAGGCTAAACACAAATTTCTCGAATACTGTACACTTTGCCCATCAAAACACACACTGGCACCCCCCCCCCTCTCTCTGACACAAAAAAAGAGAAATGGTGATCAAGTGGTGTGAGAATTGGTATGGTATGCTTCTTAAAAAGATGAGAGTTTGATCCAAAGGTCAAATGACATGTCACAAAAATACCCTCCATAATACCATCACATCGGTCCTGAATGAGGCTAACATGTGCTCATTATGAATGGGAGGTCTCAGTGCCCAGGTGGTGACCTGTGAAGGAGTGTAGTGGGCAGGAAGACTGCTGGGTCCGAGGAAACCGGCTGCCAAGTCTATATCCCTAGATTCACACACACACACACTGACCTATACCGTCCCCATCCACACACAGACTACTCTAACACCCAGTACAATCCCTTCTCCCACACCCAAATCGTTCCCAAACCTAGCACGAAGCAGCAGACGTGAGCAGCCTGGGATTATAGGATTCACAACCCTATTTTCGGTTTTGCCCAGCAGGCGTGGATGAGAGCAAAACAACGACCCGGGGGATTTTTGGATTCACAAAGCTAGTCCACGATAATGCCGGCGATTACGATGAACAAAGTCGTGGGGATTTGGAGATTTATTTCCTTGCCCTCACCATCACCACCACCAGCACCATGGAAGGGAAAGTAGAATGGTTGGGAGTTTGTGTTGTTCGGTTCCCAACAGACTAAGATTCTCCATTATTCAGTCCCAGTTCTAGCACCTGGCGCAGACATCCTTCTCCTCCTGCTTATTGATACCATTATAACCATCATCATCATATTCCGTCTTCGAACAGGTTAGGATTTTATTACGTAGCTCAGTCCCAGTATCACAGGTCAGGTAAAAAAAAAATGTAGATACTCTACGAATTTCCATTTTACAGTCCTAGACCTACTGTATATCGGAACACCTCAATCGTCATCATCATTACTATCGTTATCAAATCCGGCGCAGACACGCGAAGGTATATTGATTATGGTATTATGTGGTTCAGTTCTACGATCAAATACCAGCAGAGCAAGATAATACACATTTCAGTTCCAGCACTGCCCAACCATGGCACAGACGTCAACGTCATCTTCATCATCATCATCATCATCACTTGCTACAAATCGAGGTTGTAAATGGTTCAGGATCTACCATTCCACTCTCAGCACCATACCCGCAACTAGCCAGACCAAACGTAGACATTTCATGCCCTTACTCTTTCCTACCCGAGCACTAAGTTCAAGCACAAAGTAAACATAGAACCCAGCTCACTCATATTGGAGCCAGTCCAGCCCTCCATCATTTCATTTCCAGCCCTCCAGCTCTCGCAAAGTAGCGTCCGTTCAGGTTTGCGAGGATCAGTGTAAACACCCAAGGTCCTTACAGTTTGCAAATTAAATATTCGATGACAGGGCAGGGACCCTGTTCCTACTTTATTAGAGCCACTCTAACTCACTTTCAGCTTCGCCGGCTCACTTCCCACAAAGCATCGAGGCCAGCACCTGACACGGACATCCTTCTCCTCCTCTTTATGGGTATCATCACCATAATCGTCATCTTTATCGTCTTCAAAGGACAATTCAGTTTCTTAGACTGTGCAACTTGGCGCAAGTAACTCGACCCCCGTAGACGTTCTCCTCCTCAACATCATCGTCATCACGCCTGTATCAAAACAGATATGTAAACATGCTAGAAGATTACCAGCCCATTCTAGACGATAAATCCCAGCATGCCAGGACAAATATATACAGTCTAAGCTTTTTAAGATTTACAACTAAAGCACTCGCTTAAAACGTAAACACAGCGCCAAGCTTCCCATTTTATCAGAGCCAGTCCAGGTCACTTCCAGCTCACTCGGTGAACAACGTGCAGGCACTTTAAGATACATGTAAACAACGTCGGTTCCTACAATTTGCAGACCCAGTACCAGACTCCAGGCCAGAGTAAACCTAGTAATTAGCACCCACTTATCACAGCCAGCCCAGCTACCTTCCATCCCAGCCAACCCATTGCTGACATACTCGATATGTATGAACTAACTTGGATCAATACGGACAGCCTAGGTTTTTATAATTTACGGGACTTGAACTCGATCCAAGCACAAGGTAAACACAGAACCCACCTCCACCTTTAACAATGTGGGTCTAGTGTTGGGACAAGGCAAGATATATGTAAACAATCCAGGATCTTACACTTTACAACCCAGGTCCAGTAGTCGATTCCAGGACTGAGTAAACACAAACCCCAAGCTCCCCCTTTATCACAGCCGGTCCAGCTCCCTTCCAGCTCACTTCCCGCCCCGCCAGCTCACTCCCAATACAGTGTCCGGGCGTGAAATACTGTAATAATCTGCGGCCGGTCCGAGAGAGAAGGGGGCAGAATTTCCGTATGAGCTCTGCAATTTCGCCGGCTTAGAGAGAGAGTAACATGTTGTGGCTACTATTGACATGAGTCGGGGGGCTGGTGGAGGGGCGCTGTGTGGTGCTGGGAGGGAAGAGGTTGTGCGGTGTTGGGAGGGAGGGGTTTGTGTGGTGTGGACAGGGAAGGGAGGTTTGTGTGGTGTGGGGAGGGAAGGGAGGTTTGTGTGGTGTGTGTGGGGGGGGGAGATGGTTGTGTGGTGTGGGGAGGGAAGGGGGGTTTGAGTGGTGTGGGAAGGAAAGGGAGGTTTGTGTGGAGTGGGCAGGGAAGGGAGGTTTGTGTGGTGTGAGGAGAGAAAGGGGGTTTGTGTGGTGTGGGGAGGGAAGGGAGGTTTGTGTGGTGTGAGGAGAGAAAGGAGGTTTGTGTGGTGTGGGGAGGGAAGGGAGATTTGTGTGGTGTGAGCAAGGAAGGGAGGTCTGAGTGTGGTGTGGGGAAGGAAGAGAGGTTTGTGTGGTGTGAGGAGGGAAGGGAGGTTTGTGTTGTGTGAGGAGGGAAAGGAGGAAGGGGAGGTTGAGTGGTGTGGGGAGGAGGGAGAAGGTGGGTGGTGTGGGGAAGGAGGGGAGTTGGGTGGTGTGGGGAAGGAAAGGGTTGTGTGGTGTGGGGAGGGAGGGGGGGTTGTGGTGGGGGGAGGGAGGGAGAGATGTGATGTGCGGGGTGGGATACAGTAAAGAGTATTGTGGTGTGATGGAAGGTAGGGGCTGAGTAAAGTAGGGTAGGGCAAATGCTGCGTGATGGGAGGAGGGGAAAGAAGGGAGAGAGGAAGGGAGGAAAAAGGAGAGGAGGTATAAAAAAAACAGGAGAGAAAAAAAGAGAAGAGAAAAGATGGGAAATGAGAGGAGTTGGGGAAGGGAGACG
>JAGKTI010032705.1:0-10000 GCA_018397915.1 Birgus latro
GTATTGAGGCCAGTGATGGCAGAAAATACATCAGCTGAAGAAATTTTTGTCAGTCATTAGGAAGTCAGAGGGAGGAAGTGATCGAGGAACAGCACCGGAATCATTTAAGGTGAAATTGGAGGAGAAAGTCTGAGCGAAGAGATCTGCTTTATCAGTAGAAGAAATAACTACAGAGCCATCAGAGTAGAAAAGAGGAGGGAAGGATGAGATAAAGCTGTTAGAAAGGTTTTTGGCAAGGCGCCAGAAGGAGCGAGAAGAATTCGAGTTGGAGAGTTGAGAACATTTAGCACTGATGAAACTATTTTTAACAGAGCGAAGAACAGACTTGACACGATTCCGGGCAGAAATATAAAAAAGATGTGATTCAGAGGTGGGTTGGCTCCGGTACCTTTTAAAGTCCCTCTCCTTGTTGCGGACAGCATTAGAACAAGCGTGATTAAACCAAGGCTTTCTTGCATTAGTCAGAGGATATGAGAAAGGAATGTATGCTTCCATGCCCGAGAGAATAACCTCCATACTGCGCAAGGCACACTCAGATGGCTCCCGGCCATGGAAGCAATAATCATTCCAAGGAAAATCAAAGAAATACTGCCTGAGGGCCTCCCAATCTGCAGGTCCAAAGTGCCACAGACTGCGTTTCTTTGGAGGGTCCACAGGCCATACCGGAGCAATAGGACAGGTTAAGGTAATAAGGTTATGATCGGAGGAGCCCAAAGGAGAGAAAAGATTAACAGTTAAGCAGAAGGATTAGTTGTTAGGAAGAGGTGAAATTTGCTGGAACTTTCTCCAAGGCCGTCAGGGATACGGGTAAGGTGCTGTACAAGCTGCTCTAGGTCATTAAGGATAGAAAAGATGTAGGCTTGTTCACCAGGTGGATCAGTGAAAGGAGAGGAGAGCCAAAGGTGGTGGTGGACATTGAAATCTCCTAGAATGGAGATTTCAGAGAAAGGAGAAATGGATAGAATGTGTTCCATCGTAGACGTAAGATAGTCAATGAGTTTTTGATAGTCAGTAGAATTAGGAGATAAGTAAACAGCACAGATATATTTAGTCAGAGAATGACAGGAAAGCCGAAGCCAGAGAGAAGAGAATTCAGAAGAATCAAGTTCAGGAACACGAGAGCAAGATAGATCGTTGCGTACAAATACGCAACAGCCACCTTTGGCTTTGAAATGAGAATAAAGAAAGTAGGAGGATACAGAAAAGGGTTTGCTGTCAGTTGCCTCAGACAGCTGAGTCTCAGAGACGAAGAGAAGGTGAGGTTTAGAGCAGAGCGAAAGTTAGAGGAAAGGCCACGAATGTTACAGAAACGAAGGAGTGAGTCAGACAGTGGTTAGTGAAAAAAAGAAGAGGTTTGGTCAAGAAGAAGTGGGTGAAGCAGAAAAGTGTTAGAATACAATTATATGGTGCAGTGGGTCAGTGCTGTATTTCACCATCCACTGTATTCCTCAGCATCTTGTGAACTAACCCTCACTATCACCCCTTTTTGCGTTGTGTCGCCTTAGACTGCATCCCTCATTTTTATGCTCTTTTCTTGATTGCTTCATAATGCTCTTACATTAAAAAAAAAAAATCCTATACCTATTATGCGTAGACAGATCCATTATTGTCCACCTGCACACGCACCATTAAAATCGACGGAAGGGACTACAGGAAAGGTGGCAGAATATTATCCACGAGTGCAGCTGTGATCAATATTTCTTTCATACATCTGGGCTTCCGAACAAATAAAACAGGACTACAACCCTTCCAGCCTGCCTGAATATTGTTGATTAGCTTAGCACCAACCCACAACTCTACATACTGAATGTGCATAAAAATATAGCGAGTTCATTGATATAAAATGACATGTTCTCTACTATTTAGCCATGCAATAAAAATTCTTCGTCATCCATATCAGTTACGGGTGCTCTCAGATTGTTGCTGAAGGTGCTGTGGTGGAGGAATTTAGCGTCAGATTACTTTCATTAATTCATCATCCAATCCTACGTTGCCTCATGAGGAGTGTAGGAGCCTGGGGCTAGGCAAGTTGGTCCTGACATTAAAGATGAGAGTGACCAGCTGCACCCATCCCTGAGTGGCATTACGTGAGCAACAAACCCCAACCACCCCTTGGATATAAATCTTCACCGGCTCAATCCGACTGGAGAGCCGTAATTACCCAGTAAACCACCAGGCGCCAAAATTTGGTTATATGGTTACCACCCAGCATAGTAAATGTTTCCTGGTGTACAGGAAACCATTTGGCTTGTCACTCGATGTAGAGTCACCCATAGGCAGAAGGAAGAGGAAAGAATGTTATGGCAGTTTTAATGAAGGAAGTTATTTGTGTATTATTTAAGAGAAAGCATATGATAGAATTGATAGGGAGGCTTTGTGGACTGTTTTAAGATTGAATGGGCTTGATGGCAGGTTACTAAAAGGAGTGAAAAGTTTTTATGTAAATAGTAGAGCGTGTGTAAGAGTGGGAAATACTGTGAGTGATTGGTTTCCGTGAGAGTGGGACTGCAGCAGGGATGTGTGATGTCGCCTTGGTTGTTTAATATTTATATGGATGGTGTTGTAAGGGAGGTGAATGCAAGAGTGTTAGATGGAGGACTGAGTCTGGTGAATGATGGTAGAGAGTGGAATCTGAAGCAGCTGCTGTTTGCGGATGATACTGCACTGGTGGCTGATTTAGAGGAGAGATTGAGACAGTTGGTAGAGGAGTTTGGAAGTGTGTGTGAAAGGAGGAAACTGAAAATAAATGAGAATAAGAGTAAAGTGATGGAGTGGTAGGAGCATGAATATAGTTTTGAATGGTGAGTTGCTTGAGGAGGTTGAGTGTTTTAAGTATTTAGGGTCACATGTTGCTGCGGATGGAAGAATAGATGCAAAAGTGAAGTTTAGAATGAATGAAGTTGGAAAGGTGATGGGAAGAATGAAAAAAGTGTTTGGATGTTGTTCACTCAGAATGGATGTAAAGAGAAGGCTGTATGAGGGTGTTGCGGTACTGACTGCATTATATGGGGCTGAAACATGGAATATAGGTGTAGCAGAGAGGAAAAGTTTGAATGTAATGGAGATGAGGTGTCTGAGGAGTATGTGTGGAGTGACGCGTATGGATCGAGTGAGAAATGATGAAGTGCGAAGGAGAACTGGAATTGTTCGGGAGATGGCTGATCGAGTTGAACAGAGGGTGTTGCGATGGTTTGGGCATATGGAGAGAATGGATAATGAGCGATTGGTGAAAAAGATAACTAGATCTGATGTGAGAGGTGTAAGGCTGAGAGGAAGACCATGAAAAGGATGGATGGACAGTGTGAAGAGAGCGTTGGATGCGAGAGGGTTGTCTGTTGAGCAAGGAAGAGTGGCTGTGCGTGATAGAAATGAATGGAGAGAAATTGTGAATGAATAAATGATGACGCAGCCCTGAGGGGATATTCTCCTACATTTTGTCTGATCAGCTGATCAGGTCAGGTGCACGTAAGGGGCTGGATCCATTATGATGTGGCAGGGGTAAACCAGCTTTGCTGTCGGGCCCTGCTGCGGATGTCACTGACTGCACTGCGTAGTTGACCTCGTGCGGTGTGGTGCGGCAAGGATCTGTCCCTTCTCCCCTTTGGGGCTAAGATGCGAATGAATGTGTATGAGTGGATGAGTAAATTGGTAGAATGTTGACTTGTCTCGGCTACCTCCCTTTTCTTAGAGGAAGCAGCCTAGGTATATAGATAGATAGATTTAAGAGGTAAATGGTAACGAGTTGAACACACACACACACACGCACACGCACACACACGCACACGCACACACACACACACAGGAGAACATTACAAAAGCGGACATTTATTGTAGTAGACCGATTGTTCAAGTGTTCCTTTCACATGACGATCAATTAGAGGAATGCTTTATCTCTCAAGGATGATTGACAATAACCAGCTGAGTGGCAGTATTGACGGTGTAACTGAATGTGTGTTAGAGTAAGGATGAAGGGTTAAGGTGGGAGTGGAGGCTTGTCATTGCTTTTCTTCCTCTTTCTTATACAGTTTTCCTACTATGTGTTTGCCAGTATTTTTATTCATTGTGCGTCTGTTGCCTTTGTATACTTCTCTGTCATGGTTGGATTCTCTTATCTGATTTTAGAAGGATTTATTTTTTATTTACTCCAAGATTAACACAGTCATCGCATACCTCATTTTTTTTAATGAGTTTTTCTTCCCTAGGTCTTGGTCTGCGGATCTGTGTGTGTGTGTGTGTGTGTGTGTGTGTGTGTGTGTGTGTGTGTGTGTGTGTGTGTGTGTGTGTGTGTGTATTCTTTATCTCTTGCACGACGTTAAAGATATTTGCTATTTTATTCTTGTTAAAGCCTGAACACCTTTATTTATTTTTTTCGATCAGGACTGGCCTCTCACTGTTTAAACTACAAAAACTTCATTACTGAATCACCTACAGTTGTGATGCGAACGCCACAGCATATCACTCCATACATACATATACAGATACATACCAGCACATACATAAATACTTACCAGCACATACATAAATACATACCAGCATATACATAAATGCATTCGATACATACAGTACATGCATACATACAACTACATGCATACATATATACGGTACATACATACAGCTACATGCATACATGGATACATACAACATGCATACTAAACATACACATGACAAGATCAAGTGGTAACTCATTGTAATGACGTGTTGGTGTGTTATCAGCTCAGGGTTGCTTGTTGCTGTCGACCCATATCACTGTGTGTGTGTGTGTGTGTGTGTGTGTGTGTGTGTGTGTGTAGCGGAGGCCCCAGCTTATCCGAGTTGTCTCGCCCTCCCTTAATACAGAAATTATATTTATCTCGGGAATATTATCCTTCCGTATTTATTACTTTGGTAGCATGAAACATTAGACACTGGCAATGCGCGACTCCGGTTTTCACTATTCACATATACTCAGAACTGGGAACTGGAAGAAGTGAAAAAATAATATGGCTTTTCTAGGCTTTAATTATAAAAAAGGTATTCACGAGATATTTACATACATAAAAATCATGAGGTATTTTCCCACCTCATTTCACTTCATATAAAGTTCCGTGCTAGAAACTGCACTAAAACATCTACACTCAGTTCACTTTATTACTAACACTATATTAATTAATTAAAGCTCTCATAAAAGTTCCGTGCTTTAAAATCAACCGTATATATTTAATCCTGTAATAGTCACTAGTGCTGTTATAAGTAAAGCACTCTCTTTTATTCACTTATTTATATTAAGTTACACTGTTACATTAGTACAAGAAAAACACATTTAAACATTTAAAATCTTCTCTCCTTCCATTTCTTTCTATGTAACTAGGAGTCTCTTTTACCAGTCCCAGACGACAGACAAAATAAAAGCACTGTTCACAAGTTGTACCCGTGATTACATAAGATTGTACTTTTAACTCACTGTCAACAGAAGTCCTTTCATGTCGCCCCTGGAACTCTACTTCCTTTTGGCTTCAGTTACGTCCTCGTGACGTTTCGCTGCCCCCCAGGCTGCGTCCTCTCGCCACGATTCCTACAGCTCTAAGTCTCAAATGAGCTCCCTAACCTATCCTGGCCTCAAGGGTTGCCGATGTTCACCAGCAGGTCACATGGTTGCGAGGTGGGCGATGGCCTCACCCACTCATCCACGGCCCTCATCCACACGTCATCCGCGCGTCATCCACCGTAGAGGCCCGAGCAAAGTGCCAAGTCAACATATGTTCCCACGGTGGCAAACTGCAAAGTCAGCACGTGTTCCCACGGTGATACTGCAGAGATCAGCACACGTTCCCACCCTCTGGATGACCCCTGTCTCAATACCACTCCTCTGACTCTCTTTCTCTCTCTTACTTTACTTTCTCTTCAGTTCACTTACTTTCTCTCTCAACCTTCCTTCCTTACTTCACCTCCCTATACCTATTGTCCGCAGCTATAAGTGGAGCTGACATCAAACTCCCTGCTCTCTCTCTTCCGTCCATGTATCACCCTAAACTCACGTCCAGCAGGTGTACTCGTATCCACACCTGTTACAGCTGTGTGTCTGCTTACATCTGCCTGAGGAGAGGCTTGTCGGCTTCCCGACAGAGTAACGATGACGTCTTACTTATGTTGACATCCTGAGCTGGGAAACGAGGTCGGAATGATGATGACTATGATGATGATGATGATGTTCTTGCCACTGATGGACGATTCTCTTAATTTTAAAGGTCTTTCGAAATTTACTCCCAGATTAATGAAGCTTGTTTCTGAAACCTTTTTTTAGCCGGCACTGACTAATGTTCCCTGGGTGTGGTGCCGGTCATTGCGTGGTGAGTTAGTAGCATGAAATATATAACTAACATTTCAGTCCTTACCTAGTTACGACCTACACATCCACGATGTACACTCATTTCTTAGTTACAACTTACACAGCCATGATTTACACTCCTTACTTACGCAACCATGATTTACACTCCTTACTTATGCAACCATGATTTAAACTGCAGAGTTTAAAGGATCAAACAGAAGGCGAAATATAGAAGATACAACTGCGGAGTAGCAGTTTTTATTTATTCACTGGGCACTGATATGATATATTTGTGTGTCTGCAATAATCCAGGCTGTACTACACTCCATCGGCCAAGAGGAAAGTGTGGTGACAAATGCAGCCTCACTCAACCATCGTTGCTCATATAGGCATTTTTTTTTTTTTTTTTTAAGGAAGGGGAGTGAAAGAAGAAGAGGGGTGAGTAGAAGAAGTGGGAAAGTATGAAGGAAGAGGGAGTGGAAAGATGGTGGGCTGACCACCTTGCTTTTTTTTTTTTCATGCGTGGCATATGTGTCATTGTGCATGCATGGCAGCACATACACTTCATACACTTACGTATGTGGTTGAAATGTATCTAGCTAGCTAGTTAGGTAGGTGTAATACATTTTGGTTTTAGTAGATTGGTAGAGGGTCATTGTTGTTTAATATAGTTTTTAAACTACTGGAGAACCATTTATGAAAAGAACGGTTCTCTTCACTAATGGTATTTGTAAACGAATTGTATGTCTAGGGGGACATTTACTCAATTTTACTCCAAATTTTTTTGGCTTGGTTATGTAATCTAATATTTAATGGTTTAGTTTTGGTAATTTAATGTATTTGCTCCGTGTTTAATGTGTAAGGGTACTGCTGATTTGTTGCTAATCTGAGGGCTTTATTTTGTGAAATCTGTAGTTTCTTAAGTTGAGTGTAACTGAATGTGTGTGTGGGAATGGGAGGATATTCTAGAATAGACAGGACCAGTGCCTTTACAAGGTGGGTTTTAATTTTTATAGACATGTTCTTAAACCTGAGTAAGCGAGATAATGCTCCTGTGGCTTTTTGTTTCCTATCATTTACACTAGGGAGGTAGCCTCTTGAGTTAAGTTTTAAGCCTAGTATCTTTCCCTCTTCTTTGAAGCAATTATTTCTTCGTTAATTATCAAAGGTTCTTTTCTAGTGTCGGCTAGTTGGATGACAAAGAATTTATTGATGTTTGTTTGAATTCTCCAGTTAGATTCATATTCGTTAATTTTCTCGACTTCATTTTTGGTTCTCAAGTTCATGATCGTTCTAGATGGTCAAGGATAATTGACAATTTGTGAAATATCGTCCGCATAACTAATGTTGATGCCATGCGTGGCTCGTGGGGAGTCCCTGGTGAAGATGGAAAAGAGAGTTGGTGAAAGTACACTCCCTTGGGGAACCCCACTTTCAAGAGCAAAGCTAGCACCTGTGTAGCTTTTTATTTTGATTTTAGCTTTCCTGTCATCGAGAAAATCACAAAGAATGTTTTCAGTTATAGTTGGGAGGTTGAGATTTAATAGTTTATATTTAAGGCCTAAGTGCCACACCTTGTCAAAAGCTTTGGTTACATCCCTAAGGATAATATGGCATTGCCCTCTGTTAGATTTACTTATTACTACTTGTTCCGACGCTATTGCAATTGCTTGAGTGGAGCCTCTTAGTAAACGGAATCCATATTGGTTTTCATTGTATAAATCACTAGTTTCCAAATGTATTCTAAGCCTTTTATTAATTATTCTTTCAAGTATTTTCCCAGGGACTTCCAAAAGAGAGATGGGTCTGTAATTTTGAACGAGATGTAGGTTACTGTCCTTTTTTGGGATTAATTTTATGGTGGCTTCATTAAATTTATTGGGAAAATATCCTGCCGAGACGGTCACATTAAATATGTTTTTTTTACATTCTCAATGGCTATGATGGGGAGATTGGATAAAATAGTTTTATTGTATCCACTTTCTCCCGGACAAGTCTTTTTTTTAAATTCTTGATGATAGAGGTAATTTCGTCTATCGAGATAGTTGTAAATATTCTGCTGTTGCTCTGCCTATACGACGATGAAAATCGTATAGGCAGAGCAACAGCAGAATCATCTGGGTGTTGTTTTTGCTCATAAGTACATACACATCAGTAATCACTCCAACATTTTGGAGAGTACAAGCCAAAGAAGTCCGCCAAAGGTAATCACAAATTCGTCATCTTATAAGTAAGTTAATGGAAGTTTTCTAAACATTTCAGTTAGCCGGGTATCTTCTAGAGTGCAAAATTCTGCAGGTAATCTGTTGTTAAAAATCGTTATGGTACTGATGTCATGTCGCAAAATTTTAAGTCCCAGTTAATAACGAAAATTATAAGAGATCTCCAATTCTAGACCTCCGATGTAATGATGAGAAATTAAGCCAGTCTAACAAATTCCATCGCTATGACCCCAGTGTCATACCGTGAATTTAAGAAAAGAAAATTACAGATCCCGATCACTGTCACTAGTGTCCTCCAAAGTATTTTTTTTTTTTTTAACTCACCGTAGGAATCAGAGTTGAAAAGAGTAGGCTGCCACCACCCAGCGAGAGCTGGGAAAGTTATTCCACCAAGAAAGAACGATGTAGATTTCTGGGGCCTTGCGAATAAGTGACTAGGGTGGCGTGTGTTGTTTAGTGCGTGAGTGGTAAGATAGTAATACACCTTCTGGGCCACTCAATCTCACGATAAAAACTCCCCAGGGGATAATAAGTCTCAAACACAACGTAAACTTAATCTAAAATTTACTAAATCTAAACATACAAATATAAGAATAGATATTAGATCAAATTTACCATAGGTTACTTTACAGACTATGAATTACTAGAAACTAAAAATAAATTCTCTTTCGCACTGAGATTATCACAGGGCAGACTAAATATAACAAGGATCAAATATTTCAAGCGTGTGATCACCATAGCTAACTGAATACTCGGAATATTATCACGCTAATATGTAAAGTGTTCTTCACAGTTGGATATATGCCAGATTTTATATTTACATACACTGATATATATAACTTCACCTAATATTCAAAATAATTCCATCTCATGCGTATCTAGCACTCTCACGGTCTCATACGGACTCGTCAAGCAAAGTCCCCGAGACACCACCTCTGCAAAATACTCCACCAAGTCTGGAACATACACACTAACTCAAAGGTTATTCATAAACTGATACCATATTCAAACTCTATCAAACTAAAGACTTCACATCGAAAGGATAGATTATTCTGATGCACCTGTCAATTCCACATTCGATTACGTGTAACAGAAAAAAAAAAATGGGGGAGGGGGATTTCAGTGTAATGGGCGTTAGGCGAGGGGGTTTCAAGCCAGTCGGCTTCCACCACTCTGTTATTTTCTAATGACGACCATGGTCATCCACAACCTGTATTAGTGAGATGAGACGGCGTTGTGCCGTTCCCAGTTCGTTCGTTCGTTTAAAGATTTCTGCACCTATAGTGCAGGCCGGGCCATACTTTGGCCCGGTCAGTGGGGTGTGGGCTGATTAAAAAATAGTATGGGGGAAGACAGGCACTCATATGGTGTATATAAGCTCGGTTTGTTCTAACAGGAATTGACCATGACTTCGACTGATCTCTCTGCAGCATTGCAGTTTTCACCTATTAACAAGGAATATGAAAAATGTGTT
>JAGKTI010032706.1:0-11842 GCA_018397915.1 Birgus latro
GGGATCGAAATGGTTGGATTAATTTTGCATGTAGGAATGTACGACAAGGATTTAACACTCCCTTTTTAAGTTGACAGTCATCAGATTGACTCTGATAGGAAAGTATGAAGCTACGTGTGGAAAGGTGTAGCTCTCAGGTGGAGCCAGGTTTCTGGGCACTTGAATAATTAATGAATGACGTGGCCCTTTTCTATACCTCCGTAAGAAGGTTATGTTTTGTCGGCGTTTGTTTATTTGTTTGCTTGTCTGTCTGTCTGTTAGCAGCTTTACCCAAAAAGTTATGAACGGATTTTCATATAATTTTGTGGTACGGTGGGCCATGGACCAAGGAAGAAATGATGAAATTTTGGGGCAGATCCTGATCCTGATCCGAAGTATTCCGCATAATATCTCCAAAAGTTCTCAATGAATTTCAATGAAATTTTGTGGAAAGGTGGGTCATGGACCAAGAAAGAATCGATTAATTTGGGGGGCGGATCCGGATCCTATATTCACGGATCCGGATTCTTTTTAATGGCAATGGCATTGCCAGAGGTCTGCGCTCTCTGAGTTCTTTCTAGTTGGGGATGTTATTGATTAGTCCTTCCACTCTCATATTCTTTCTGATTGCTGCCTTCCTGTACCCACTTCACTCCACCTGCAGGTGGGAAAATGAGGTGCGATGATGATGGTGATATACATAATGAGAAATCGCTGTGGTATCCCACATTCTTGTCTCAGTCGAGAGCTGATACTTAAGCACTCACTTAAACAACCATCTACTGTACTCTAGAAACGTCGCACTAGACAAGTTAAAGCTATCTCCTATGGCTCTAACTCCCCCTTTTGCTCGCTGCGCAAGATACTAGGTATATGAGAACAATGCTATATCTCGTTAGTAGAGAAAATTTTCAAATAAACGCCGACATTGATCAAGCCATTACTCCTAAAGCATCCATTTTCACGGAGTCCATCCTCGTAGTCTCTCTCAATCCCCACCACAACTACAGCTCATCCCATCCATTTCTGTGTTCCTCATGCCCATTTCATTACCTACTCCTCACACTTTCGTTCTTGAAAGATATTTTTAATTAAATCTTCACTATACTCAAACCACTAATGGCACAACACTCAGTATACTATTCTCCCTCAGCCTAAGTGTTCATTACCATTCAGTCCCATCCCATTAATTCTCTTGCCCACCAAACCTCTTTGACGATTTCATGGCACAACGCAGGACACACAGTCGACGAACTACCTGTTAACCCCTTGAATCCAATGACTTTTTAAATTAATCTTGCTACATCTAGACGATTTTAATCAGTTTGGAAAAGGCCCTTCGTATCCAAGGTCTTAAAAGAAGTAGAGACTAACCCCTCCAGTTCAAAAGGTCTAGTCAAAGCTGGATAAAACACTCAGGAGGTGGCAAGAATTAAAAAAAAAAAGCATTCTAGGATTTAACGGGAAATAGGGTTAGGATAATGATGATCTTTCCTGCCAGCCAATTTCTCGACACCCTCAGTATGTGTATTACCGCTGGGCGTCAGGTGCTGATGTCCACAACTTCTATCATCAGGGTTTAGCCAGGGTCAGGATGTATTGGCAAGGCTGTCGGCGGCGGTGGGTGGCAGGGGGCGGGTGGCAGAGAGTGGTGGAAGGTGGTAGAGAATGGTGGCAGCTGGTGGCAGGAGGTGCGTGAAAGGAAGTGTGTGTCAGAGAGTGGTGGAAGATCGCAGAGAATGATGGCAAGTGGTGGTGGCAAGAGGTAGGTAGGAGAATGTGGGTGGCAGGAAGTGGGGTGCCAGGTGGTAGGTTGCAGGAGGCAGATGGCAGGAGTGGATGGCAGAAAGTGAGTGACAGATGGCAGAAGACGAGTAGTAGGTAGCAGGTGGCAGGAGACAGATGGCAGGAGGCAGATAGCAGAAAGTGGGTAGAACGAGAACGGGATAGCAGGTGGATGGCAGGGGGGGGGGGAAGGCAGAATCCGTGACAGGAAGCTAACTGCTAAGGGTGGTGGCAAGTGGCAGATAGCAGGAAGCTGGTGTGGGATGGGGAGGTACACGTGGCAGGAGGCTGGTGGCAGACAGTAAGGAGACGGAGGGAGGTGGGGAGGAAAGCTGATGAAGGTGGGGAGTGGCAGGGGGAGACGCGAGGCAAGAGGCGTCGTGCGGCAGATGGCAGGGGCGGCAGTTCCGACCCTTGTGGCGGGACGGCGGAGTGTCCAAACAGATAGCCTGGAACTATTTCTGAGCGCCAGGAACCACACGGCCAAATAGATTAATGTTACCGTCATTGACACGGCATTAAATTCACGTTATTGCCCAACTGCCAGCGAAGTTTGTTTTTATTGGGTGTACAGGAGGCCGCAGCGTCGTATATTGCGTGCGAATGTTGCGCTACATTATGGTAATAGAGAGATAACTTCCCGTGGGTCTCTAGCTCACTGGACTGCCTCTACTGTCCAGGATCCAGGCAACAGAGCTAAGTCTTTGTTCACCGACTTACCGCAGCCTGCCTTCCTCCACTGTCCTTTCCCCCACCTTTTCTTTCTCTTCCCCTTTCTCCCTTCTTTCCCTCTTTTCTTCTTATTTCTCTTTCTTTTCTTCTTTCTCTCTTCTCTCACTCCACCTTCCCCTCACCTCTAACCCCTCATCACTCTCTCTTCATTACCTCTCCCTCTTTCCTCCTCTCATTCTCCTTCCTCTCTTCTCTTTTCTTCTCTTCCTCGTTCTTCTCCTTCTCCTCGTCTCCCCCATCTCTCTCTCTCTCTTTCTCTCTCTCTCTCTCTCTCTCTCTCTCTCTCTCTCTCTCTCTCTCTGACCCGCCGCACCGCCACTCCACCTCCCCAAAGCCACCGCCACTCCACACATCCCACCAGGTCCTTCACCACGTCTCTCTGAATCCACACAAATTCTGCCACTCCACCTAGCTTCTCTCTCACTCCACCAAGATTCTCTCACTCCACCACCACTCCACTCACACGGTCTCTTCACCACTACAGCCAACCTCTCACTCCTCCAGTTTCACTTTTCAACATTCCTTTACGGCGACTAATCACTTTCTCTTCACCAAATTTCCATCTAAACCATTTCACTCCATCACTACTCCACCAAAACGCTCTCATTCCACCACCACTCCACCCAGACTCTTCTACTCCACCACCACTCCACCCAGACTCTCCTACTCCACCACCACTCTATCCAAACCCTCTCATTCCACTGCCACCCCACTCAGACTCTCATTCTCCAACCACTCCACCCAAAACGTCTCATTCCATTGTCGCTCCACCCACACTCTATCACTCTGCCACCTCTTCATACGAACTCTCTTCTCACTACAATTCCAGAAGTCACACTGACGCTTCATTACATATCTTTCACTTCACCATGATCACTGAATTGATCTGTTCTGCCTTTCCCTTTTATCATCGAACGAGTAATTTTATGAATATATACAGTTATGGATGCAAAACGTATATTATTGCCTTAATTGCAGTGTTTTGCAAGTAATGCTGTTATAAATGGCCTGTTTTTATGTAGTTAAAGTGTATGCGGTTTTTTAGAAATTGGGTAGGGGCATCCATAGAAAATTGGTAAAAGGGTCTGTGCCAAGGAAATGATTCTAATGGGGTTGTATATATAATGCATGAATAAATATGACGATTGGAGTCACGCGGAAGGTCACAAAAGTGGACGGATAAGTTGGAGGATGTGAACAAACAGACAACGACGCTGAGGAAGGAAATTAGCTGACGAATAATGAAAATGGATTAATGAAGCATACCCTTTATGGAAACGGGCATGATACATGGTGCCCTCAGTTCTATCTTGGCAATCGATAGAAAAGTTTTATTTCCTCGATGATCAGTTAAAAACTTGTGTCCTGTAATGTGGAGCCAAAAATTTCGAGCGTTTAGTTGATGGGTGAATGGGTGAATGGCCCCTGTCATTGTCGACTCTCTTGGTAGTTCTATTACTTTTGTGCTTTCCCATCATTAAAACAATGATTCCCTCACTTTACTGAAACAGGACCTGACGAATTTTTCTGTATATGGTTTTATGTCCGAAAATCTGAGTAAGTAAAAATACAAGCTAATGGCATAGTACGTAAATGTTTTGTATTCATGGGAGAAGGAGCCACAGGCTAGAAAGCTGCAAAGAATGTTTCCTTCATGGGGAAAAAAAAAAATCCCTTCCTTTCGAGATGCCTGGACACTTTGAGATAAAAGACTGTACTCGTACGTAATAGACTGAGGAGAACAGAGCTGATATGTTGCATACAGAATAGGACTGGGAGTATCGGTTATCTTGCGTTACAGTGTTGGCCAGAAAAGGGATGAGTCTGCTGTCATATGGATGCTACGCATCAGCCGCAATGAAGGAGAGAAGAATATTGAGATGTTAAGTAGAAAATGATAATCGATATTATAAAAAGTGAATAGAATATTATATGAATATGCTCACCGTCTTAGTCGATGACCATCCTTTCTTGAGGTGGTTCAGTCATATGGAACAATTGGATTTTGAGAGACTGGCCAGGAGAGCGATGAGTGGCTGAAAGAGCAGCATTAGACCAAAGGCAAGGTGGAGGGACAAAGTGGAATATATGGCTTCAAATGTATACCGCCTGTCGCGATTTCCGACAAAATCGCGCCGTCGCACCGCGTGCAATTGCCTTTTTATTATAATTTTTCTGATACTACCTGCACTTACCCCTACCTAATGCAAAAAGAATTAGGTCGATATCTATTACTGTTTTCGTGAAAGAAGCGAACCAACGCACAGAGATTTTTTCGCGTGTCGCAATCTCCGACAATTTCGAGCTGTTGCGTCGCGCACAATAGCCAAAATTTTTGTTTGGTATTTTTTGACATTCCTTGGACTTTCCCGATCTAATGCAAAAAGAATTATGTCGATATTTGTTACCAATCTAGTGAAAGAAACTAAAAAACGAATAAGCGCAGAGACAGACACTAATACACAGCTTGATTTTATTATTTAAGATCTGCAAATTTTGTCTCACTCACTTCAGCTTTACTTACTCACACATTCACTTACTCATTACGACTTTCTTACCTCTCTGACTCACTCCCTTGCTCACTCACACACTCATACACTCAGTTATTTACTGCTATTCTTTTCCTACCTCTTTTACTCACTCTCTCACTCATTCGCTTGCATGCTTTCCCAGTCACTTGTTCACTACACACCTTTGCTGCCTTTTTAATTTACTCGTTCGCTCACTCACTCTCTCACTCGCAACTGAACCTTTCCCACCTCTTTCCTACTCCACACGACACTCTTCCAACCTAGCTCATCACACAATTTACACTCTCACTCACTCACTTACCCACTCTTTCACTCACCGTTCTACACCTTTCCTACCCTACTCACTTTCTACGCTTCACAACTGCTACTTCAGTCACTCATTCATTGCACTACACCTTACCTCACTCACCACACTAAAGTATGTCTTTTCTGCGTCACTCTCCTCACAACAACTTTACCACCTCGCCCACCATACTCAACCTTTCCTACCTCACCCACTCACTTCTAAACCCTACCTCACGCACGAACTAACCACTCAACACCTTTCCCACTTCACTCATCCACTCAACACTCTACAGTACACATTTCTTGCCTCACTCATCCATCAGTGCACCTTTTCTACTTTAGTCACTCATTCATCGCTACACTTTTCTTGCCATATTCAACAATGATTTCAATGAACCTTTCCTACCTCACTCACTTAGCTTACTACACCTTTCCTACCTCACTCACTTAGCTTACTACACCTTTCTTACCTGACTCACTCACTCACCATGGTGTTAGATGGTGGCGACAATTATCCATTCACTTGTTACAGCGCTGCTTGCTTCTTCTTTCACTTTTATCATTCCATTTGTGTCTGCTCTCCTTTCTCCCTACATCTCCCTATCCTTCCTATCACTTTTTTATTACTCTTCTTTCCACTTCAGGTGACTCTACCGACAAGTCTAACAGTTTCTTGTAACCTAGGAAATAATTCACAACGCTGGGTGGTAATCATGTAACCAGATAACGGGTTGATGTAGAACTTAGTACGGTGTCCCTATTATTTAGGTGGATAGACACAAATGTGACGTCCATCCAGGAACCAAGGATCCACACTTTTCCCCATGCCTTGTTGTGGCGAGAGGCTATCAATCGCAAGGGAATATCTGGTCACTGCACGGGATGGCCCTGCTGGGGTGGTTGCTTGCCTGGGGTTGATAGGTCTGCTCAGCCAGACAGATTGGTGTTGACAACAACTCGTTCAACACTCTCTAAACCTCCTATACACACCACACTGCACTCTGCTTCACACTGTTCAAACTACGCCGCTTATGACAGACTCAGTCTACTACAATAGTAACTCTCTCTGGCGCACATCCATTACTCTGATCTGACTCCCACAATACACTACTCACCTACCCAACCTGCTTTCTACAATGCACATATAGTATTCCACACTCGCTTTAATAAATGCCAATACACATTCACATCTTCCTCCCTCTCCCTCTTGCCCTTCCCTCTCTCTCTCTCCCACTCCTCACCTCTCTCCCTCCTTTTCCCTCTCCCCACCTCTTTCCCTCTCTCTCTCTCCCTCCCGTTCCCTCTCCCCACCCCTCTCCCTCTCGCCCTCCCTCTTTCTCGCTCATCTTGTCTACTTTTCTTGCTCCTGCACTCTCCTCGCCTGCTCTCTCCCTGTGTCCCTCTCCTCCTCTCTCTCTTCCTCCTTCACTCTCCTTCTTTCCATCTCCCTCCTCCCCCTCTTCTCTCTCTCTCTCTCTCTCTCTTCTCTCATCCACCCATCAGTGAACCTCTTCCCCCCGAACAAACACTGGCAGTCTTTGATCACCCTAACTTCGCTGATTAACTTTTAATTTTGTTGTGCAAGACCTAAGCTGCGCCGGCGGCTAAAGCTTCGACACTCTCAGAACCCGCTGGCCCGGAATGAGTAGTGAGAGGTGAGGCTTTGATCCCAACACGAACGGTATTAATAGCTATCATTAGCTCCCTCGTGGTCAGGACAACTCTTGTATTCTATTCCACCTAACACTAGCCAGTCTTAATCTGCTGCGGGGCCCCTAGAATTTTCAGAGGTGGGCTATGTTAATTTGCCTTATTAATCCCTTTTCTTCGAGAGATCTACTGTTGGTTGAATAAAATCGTCAGGCTGTGGCAATATTTTTTCTTTTTTTGGACAGGACCTTACTGGAAGGGTTAAACTTGCATCTTAAGTCCTTCTACTTAATTTTTGTTGCTTGTTTTATACCGAGAAAAGAAAGCAAAGTCGTTAAATTGCTTACAGGCAAAGAATACATTCCTCATGCAAACACGATCGAAGGAACTCTGAGGAATCTAAAAGGACTGCTACACAAACACCACAAGAAACCCAGATACCACAGACTACACTACAAAAAAACACACACTAAACCAGACACCACAAACACACAGACGACTGCACAAACACCATGAACATCACACATTACGCCCCAGACATTACAAACCCATCACACACCACAAAATATACCCCAAACACCACAAATCCCATTAACACTTTGGGGTACATCACAAGCCCCCAAAACTAATATCACAAACAATTCAGGATACCACATATCATGCCACAAACGCCACTGACTACACCACAACATCACAGAATCACAAGCACGACAGACTACATCACACACTACACCACAAACACCTCAGAGTACAAAGCACTACAAACTGCACAACAGAATGCAACACAGACTGCACCACAGACCTCCTTACAACAGTATACCCTAAAAACAGTATACCATGCACAGTACAAACTACACCACATACTACACCTTAAACATCAACACCAGAATTTAACTGCAGTACTAACACCACATACCACACTATAAGTACGCCAAAGACACCATAAATATTACAAATTACATCAGCCTCACCATAGTTATCACAGACTGCACCATAAACACGACAAAACACACCACAAAGTACATCTTAGTCCCCACAAATCACAACCCTCCCAAGCACAACACATATAGCACAGACCACACTAAACACAACAGCTAACAAAAAGCACACAGCAAATCACATGGCACCGTAGAGTATGGCAAAGACTGCACCACAAGCCTCATAGATAACATATCCTACCCTGCATATCACACTGCATATCCTGTTGACCACCACAATCCCACAAAACAAAAGTCAAGCACAGTAGACAACAAATACTATCTCACATGCTACTGCAACCTCATAGACGATAAAACAAAAGCCGCAGGTAACCCACACTACACCACAGAGTAAACCACAAGCCCCACAGAATACCACAAAATCCCAAAGCCCCGACACCCAAACTATGCCACAGACAAAGACGTCAGCACACTGCACCACAATCACCACAGACTACCGCAACTCAAACACCACAGCACAGATGGCAGAGGCTACGAGTATACTACAGCCACAACAGTCATTGCATACTACACCCTAGACTACATCACATACTGCAAAATAAATTACAACAGAAGAACCACACAAGCAGACGTCACAACTAGACAACACCATCCACCTTATAGATTTCCATGACCCACAGATCACACAAGAGACAGCACAGATTACAGATGCAACAGAGACCACATAATAAACCCAAGACTCCAACACACACAATGGAACAAACATCATAGACACAGCAATCCCCACAGACAACTGCACCCCTACAGAGCACGAGACAGACAACACAGCACATCCATTTCCCTACAGTTCCGCGTTCCCAGGAAGGCTTCATGTCAGGAGTAACGTGGCTGTGCTTTATTTGTTTATATTCGATTGGATGAACCTATTTTTAGGAGAAATGTTATGGCAAAGATCGGGGCAAACGTCATGAGGAGCTTAACTGCAATGCTCATCTCAGTAACATCGGCCTTTGAGCCTATGGCGGGGTTTTCACTCAGTATTCTGTGATACAAAGCCACTGCATATCCAGGGTACCGCAGCTACTTCCCCTACGTGTTACCTTAGGTACTCATTTCACCTAGCAACCCATAAGGAGTGGATATACACCCGAGTCGAGTGACGCCGGCCTCCCGCACCAAGTTTCAAACCCGGGCGGTAACGGGTTGACAGCTGCACAGTCAGGGATAACTGATCACTCAGCCACAGCGACTAAAAAGTAATAAGTGATGTTCCCGGGTTTAAAGATAGTGTTTGAAAATGAAGTTTGGCTGTAAATGCAGAACTGGGGAGGGGGAACTCAAGTTCACAGGCAGCGCGTACCACAGCTGAGTGATGGTTGCCAAGGCGGACTGGACTAATACTGAGGAATTCATGGGGTGGATATGAAGCCCTCTATTCCCTTATATCCCTTTGCTCGGACAAGTCATATTCTTGGACAGATTTTGTTTTCCTCCATATGTATGTTGCCCAGAGCTGAGGACCTAGATGCATACTCGACTGTTGTATGTCGTATTCTAGGGAACATTTGGGACTCGGCAAACAATGATTGGCCGCGTTAATGATCCTCATGCAGCTGCATAAATCGAATACTTCTTTTATCCTACTGTACTGTTGTAGATGCATTTATCCTGTCCATTCTGATGAGTTTTTTTACATTTTATTTTTGCTACGTCCTGAGTTCTATTCAGCCTGGAGGTGACTTTTAGAACTGCAGGTGTTAGATACGGACTTCATTATCTCCTTCGCTACTGGATATCATTCCTTTGTTGAATAAATTCGTCTAGGGGAGCAGAAAAACAACCAAAATGATACATCATCTTAGTGAAAAGGTTAACCAGTTCTGCCAAAGAACCTCTTAAATTTTATTCATATAACCTGCGGACAATCTAAAGTTAAAGAAGGTCCTCTAGTTGTGAAAAGGATAATGATAATTATATACGAGTCCTAATGTTCAAGTCCCCACTAAGCTAAATAACCTACTCCGTTGTTACCACGAATAATTGATACAAAACGTCCTCGGGCTCAAGAGAATCAGTATTTTTTTTAACCAAACACAATTTTGAATTTGGCTATTTCATTACAGGATGGTTCTAGACAAGTATGTAGAGTTAGGTGGAGAGAGAGACAGACAAGTGAGGAAGCTAAGGAAAATTGTGGTGTTGCTGTGGATGTGTTGGAAAGTGTTTGAAGTATACCTTGAGACTTGAAAGTGAGGAGTGAATGGAAAATGAGAGACTGACCAGAGAGTATGTGTGAGCTGGAGGGAAGGAGCGAGGGGGAAGCCAAAGATACAGTGAAGGAATTGAGTAGGGTGGTATGAATGAGAGTGATGTGAGTTCTAGAAAGAGCAGCATTTGGGGGGAGGACAGGGTGACGTGCAGGCATTTCCATTGTGACCACTCCCTCCGATAAATAGATACTACTAGGAATTTTGTCTAGCTGAGAGAAATCGTTATAGTCGGAGGGTTTGAAAGCTACATCGGCTAACCTTTTCGATGCCGTGGACGAACGTATGAATTAACTGTGGTTAACACGAGATTTTTTTTTTTTTTTAGAGAGAGAGAGATTTCCTAGCCGAAAAAAGGTTAAACACAAGGATGATCCGTTAGAGAAGTCATCTTTATTTTTTCTAAAACGACTTAATGCCTCCTGAAAAGAATGACTTGGTATATATTTTAATATTATTTTAAATGAGTTTGAGTATGCAGTATATTTTATCCACACAGCTCAGTTCACTCGAAAACAAGCGAATAGATCAACAGTACTTATGATCTTTTGAATAAAGTGATTGGTAACAGTAAAACAAGCAGTATAATTTATCTATTAACAAAACAAGCAGTATAATCTATCTATTAATAAAACAAGCAAGATAATTCACTCATACTGCCGAATTCAGACAGAAGCTAATGGCGTTCTCTATCTCAACAAGCCCACTCCAAGGAGGCAACAAGGTATATTTTTCACCCCGCCCCCTGGATATACTGCTGCCACGGAGGTACTGAAACACTCCAATTATAGCTACTTCCCAGGTATGGACGTAGAGCAACAAACACACATTCATTATAATATAGTATGATCAAACACAGAAATATAAATTATCTACATCAAACATTCCATTCCATGTGCACATTATATAACTCTTGTTTCTGTAGGTGTGTGGATATCCTGGCTTGTCCTGAACATTTTTAGAATTCGGTATTCCACAGCAGGAAGAAAGGAAATTGCCGCATTATTCTCTCCAAATTGCTGGTAGTGTTTTAGATCAAATACATCTGCAGTTGGATTCCTGTGATATCGACAGTCTGGAAACACAGCGAAATAATATCAGTGGAAATCTAACCTAACGTAACCTAACCAAATCTAGCCTACCCAACCTAATCGAATCAAATCCAAAGTTACACTTCACGAAACACGTTTTGAACAAGAGATATACCGAAATATTGGACACAAATATCGTCCTTTAATTGCTATGACTGCAAAGTTTATGGCTACGCTGCGTAATTGTGACAAGGTGAAGAATGAGGACTGGAGGAGTGTCGTGTAAGGAGATGCAGTTGCAGTAAGGGGACAGGTAACTTTTACTCGGGCAACTGCTTACGGGATGCGGCGTCAGGGAATAGACAAAGAAACATAGAGAGAGACAGACAGGCATAGAAACAGGAAGAGACAGAGACAAAGACAAATAGGCAGACAGACAGACTGATAGAGCAACAGGAACAGACATAAACAAAGACAGGCAGATAGGCAAACACATAAACACTCAGACAGACAGACAGACGGACGGACGGACAGGTAGACAGACAGACAGACAGACAGGGAGACAAACGAACAGTGAAAAGGAAAGACAGACTGGGGGACAGACGGACAGCAAGAAGGAGAGACAGACAGGCAACTAGAGAGAT